>VYZX01008296.1:61850-75990 GCA_013401335.1 Brachypteracias leptosomus | reverse complement strand
GTAAACAATCCCCCCCCGCCGATGGGTGATGCTCTTTGTGCGACCCGACTTCTTTGTTCTCATTTTCATGTTTATTTGTGTCCGTCCTTTTTTTTTTTTTTCTTCTTCCAGTTTTCTGTGCCTTCCCCTTTTCCTCTTCCGAAAGGGGAAGCAGACAAAAGAGGCTTGCTACTCGCCTTTTGTTGACGGCGGCGGCTCGGGGTGTGTGTGGAGGACGCCGGAATCCCCCTCCCTCCCCCAAAACCTCGGTCCTGCCTGCTGCCGGTTTGACTTGGCGGGCAGCTTGCAAACGTGCCATCAGTTTTTTTCCCGAAGGGAAGTTATGTTCATGCTCCTGGGCTCAGTGCCCTTCTTTTCTGCCTAGGGGGACTTCAAATATTTTTTTTTCTTTTCCTTAATCTAATTAACTTTCTTGTAAGTTTCATCTTTTGGCTTTCTCTTTCCAAAGGTCTGAGGCGCATCTGTGGCTCTCAGGACTGACTAAACCAGAATTAGGACTTTTTTAGTTTTGTTGGAAGTGCTGAGATTTTTTTTTTTCACCCTTTTGCTTGCATTTAATTCTGTTTGCAAGCGATGAGGAATGACAGGAGTGCACATAGGGAGGGTTTCTTGGCTGATTACATTTAAGCCAGGAATTCACTGTGAAAATAAAACCAAAGGGGGATAAATAAAAGATGCAATCTTCTTCGGGAGACAGACACCCAGCGTGGGCTTTGCTTCGCTTGCTTTCAGCAGTGGAATGGGACTCAGTGAGTACTTGTGAAAGAAAAGTAACTTTTTGTATGGCTTCAAAAGGGGAGGGGGGGAGATTGAGTAATGTTGGCAAGGGTCAATGTGAAAAAAAATAAATGCATAAATACAACTGAAGTGTTGATACTGCTTCTGGAGCCCTTAAATGCATTCCAAACAAATGCTATATCTAGTGCTGAAAATACATTTGCCTTGGTGTTGTTTTGGGGTTTTATTCCCCTCAAGGTTATGTGAGCCTCCTTTGGAAGGCTGCAGAAGTAGTAGTGAAAACTGGTCAGTTTCACTGACATGAAATGTGTCAGTTGTTTTGACAGAGGCCTTTAGCTTGCCTGGCAGGGGAGTCATAGAGCACTTGGGTAGGCTGGGTCCCGTAGGAAAGTTCTTGTGTAATTTGGGTAGGTAGCTGTGTCATTAGGGCCAGCTCTTGCCAGCAAGATACTCCTTGTGAGGTAGAAAGCTGTAACTGTTAAATTCAACTGGAGTGAGTTATATTGGGTGGAGAATGGAATTAGATCTGTATAATATGGCTGAATATGAAGCATTGAGGAAAACTTAATGTTGAGTTTATGTAAGTGCATGTTTAGCGACCATATAAAAGTGAACTTATGTTCTTTGCGGTATGAGTAATGGAAACTGTAAATGTTTACTGTTGTGCTATGGAAAAGTGCAGTTATTGGACAAAGTACACTTTATTACATATCATTTCTAACAGCCTTACTTGTAACCCTAAGTAGTACTATAAACAGGGAATGCAAGATTTGATTTCCTAGGGAGGGACATAAATTTCAGTTCAATGGTAGTTAAAATGGAACTGTTTGCTTCTGAACGTGACAATTTTTTTTGTAGTCTAGCCTTGAATAAACATTCAGACAATTTTATCGTGGCAACTCATTTCAAGTGGGAGAATTTCAGAAATCTTGTCTACACTCTGCTAAAAGTCTTCATATGTTCCTGCTTTGTGTCCTCCCTCCCAACTTCATCTCATGTGTGTGATGAAAAGAAAATCCTAAATAAAAGGAAGATGACACATTAGTGATATGCACAGTAAAATTGTCTGCTGTCTGCTAGTCTATTTTGAAGTTGAATGATGTTGTCCTAGCATAATAGTTAGCATCACTTCATTTTGAAAGATTTTTCTCCAAAGAAGTTGGCTTCAAAATTCCATTTGCATCTAGTTTATTGATGTTTTTATAGCTTTTTGATATGCTTCAATTAGACATGAAGGATTTTCTTTTTTAATTTATTTAAAAAAATATAGAATGTGGAATTCTAAAGCAAACCTTTTCAACTGCATAAAACAGAGCTTTTCTACCACACATTTTTCATTTATTTCAAACCAAGTATTTTTAGTAAAAATTACATTCTAAACATGAAAACACTTAGGGAGTAAATACAACAATCTGGAAGGAAAATTAGAAAGTGACTGTTTCATTTGACTGTGTTTGTGAACATGCCAGGAGTGAGCAGACAGTTCTAGATGGTGAAGTGTGTATTTGGTTTCTGAGGTTAGGCTTGGATTAGTATACAGTACTGTATTGTCGTCACAGCTGTGGCTGTCAAGGTTAGGAAGAGGTGTGACCCTTCAATAGCAGAGTTGACCTGGTGAGAGCCCTTAATGCAGCTGTTCTAGGAAAAAAAAACAAACCCTGTGCCTCTGCTGGCATGGCTCTTGCTGGGGAAAGACAGACTGCCTTCGCTGTAGTGCTGTAAAGCTTGGCTTTACTGCTGTAGCTGCAGCCACATCAGAAGTACTTCAAGTTTTTTTTGTTATGTCATAAGTACTACTAGAGTATCCTTGTCTGTCTGTAGTTTGAGGTTGGTTTGTCTTTGCGTGGACCCTGCTTGCTCATACAGGCCTTCCTTTAAGGCGTTATAGTCCTTTCCATGGCAGCATGAGGCTTTGTAGTCACGGTAGTCATGCCTCTTAGGTATGAATGGCAAGGGAGTGAGTTGGAGGGAAGAGACTCCTAGGGAAGGAAAATAATGCAAAGAATTAATTGACTGGCGCTTACTACAGCTCTAGAATTTAATGTTAATATTGTGAGCTAGAAAACTGCCTTGCCTGTCTAAGAAGGTTCAACTGAACAGCGTAGAGCTGTAGGCTTGTTTTTCTGAAGCCCCTCAGTAGTTTGTGCTCAGGGGATGTAACCAAAATAAGTTCTAGAGAAAAACAAAGTAAAATTTCTCAAGTGTAAATAACAGTTGGAGCTCTCTGGATGTTTCTTTCCTTGATTCTTAAATGCAGCTGGTTTTTTTTGCAGTGATATTTTTTCCAATTTTTCTTTTAATGAGAAGTATTTACCTTTTGACTCAGATGCCTTTATCATCCATTGTTGCAGCTAATTATTTCCCCCCTCCCCCTTACTCTTTTTAAATATGAGCTAAAAGTTGGTGATTGCTTTCAAAACCAGGAGAAGCCTTTTTTTTTTCCACCAGAAGGAGGAGAAAGCCTTACAAGACCACTTTGATAGCTGCCACCTGTAGCTCTGATGGAATGTGTATTGTAGTTGGCAAATTTCAGGTCCTTGTAATGGACGATTCTGGAAAATTTTATATTCTTTCTAGCCATCTTTACTTATAAAAACATGAAATTGTGGATTAAGTAAAACAAATGTAATTTCTCTTCTTTCAAGGTTTGAGTACCAACAGTGTAATGTGAAACACCTTTCTGTTGATAAAACCATACTAAGTATTTTATTAGTAAAGCTGGCACAAGTTTGTGGTGTGAGTTGAAATGTGCCTTTTAGCAGACGTGATGATCTTCACTGGTGCAGGCAATATATATATATGTAATTGTTGATGAAACCTGTAGGGCACGTGGATTTAGTAAAAAAAAATAAATAATGCAAGTAATACTGAGTTGCATGACAAAAGGAAGGCTTGTCATTTATGGAGAAGCAAGGACTGTGTTTTGCATTAACTTGTTGGTGTCCTGTGATACCAAACTGTCTGGTATGTGTGGTGACCTCTTTCTAAGGGGAAAAGGTTGTGTTAAATTCTGCACATTTGAGGAGGAGAATTTTATCTGACATGCTGAAGGAACAAACATGATTTTCCACAGTCAGCCTGATGCTGGGGTTTAAGGAACGTATGAGTAAAACCAGTAATCCAGAATTTGTTAATGCAATATTGTGGTAGGAGAGTAAACAAATGATGTCTGACTTTTTCCTGGGTTTCCTTGACTTAGTTTCAAGACTGCTGGAGTCTTGCGAAATAACTTTATTGATCACAGTTTCAGTTAAGAAATAACTACCAGTATTTCAAAGTTCCAGAAGTGAAACAAGTAAACTCATTTTTTAATATTTCTTGAAAGGGAGACATCTGAATGCATTCCAGGTTCCTTGTTAGATTTGGAATGCAATGTATTAATTAGAGACCGCACAAATTTTCAGTGTGTGTGCTCTGATATACTATCCTTGACCTTGAATAATTTTGTTGGAAAGCCTAAAAGAAAAGGGAGGGAAAGAAAGGAAAAAAGCCTTCTTTCAAGACTAGATCACTGAATGTGGAAAACTTTGTAAGTAGACTCCTGCCTTTTTTTCAGTCTTTCTAAAAACATCTAATCTGGATTTCAAGAGAAAGTAAGCATTTTAGAGTGATTTCAAGATGTGAAAATGAATCTTTATACAATATTTCTATGTGGTTATGAATAGTAGGAAAAATGTAATGCGACAGTGTCAATACTGATGTAGAACTAGCTTTTAAGGAGAAAATGAATTGTAAATTAGATCTCATCACAGTTTTTAAAACAAGGTCAGTTTTCATGTTTCTTATGTTTCATTTTTCCCCTAACTTCAAAGCTTTCCTCACTTTCAAGAAAACAACTTTCATTTTCAAAGCCTACTTTCTGTTTTAGAAGGTGATTCCATCTCTGTATATGATCAGATATTTTGGTATGTAGTAATTTCTGAATTTGAGCCAGTTGTCATGCCAGCAACTGATGTCTGCGTGTGCTCCCTTTCTGTATTCTAACTTTTAAGAGTTGAACAATTTAAAGCAAAATCTGGGTGAGGGTAGGCTCAGCATCGAAGTAACTGTTTTCCTTAAAAATCAGTAGCTAGTTGTGTTTTGCCATATCATTTACTTTTTTTTTTTTTTTTTTAAATGAACCTGTTCAGATTCTTACATAAGGGTTCAATTTTAAGTTCTAATTTAAAAAAACATAACCTACTTTGAGTGAAAAGTGTATCTTGTACAGCAGTTTTTACTGGTGAAGGATAAAGTATATTAGATGGCATGCTGTAAGATAGGTCTACATGGCTGTAATTTTAATGTCACTTGCTGTCTAGGTAATATAGTTATGTCAAGACAAATCATAAAGTTTTGTAATAACGCAACAAAATGAGTGCAAAGTTATGGTAGTATAGGAATGCAGCTGACATTCCCTAATTTGCTTTCTCGTTAGTTAGTTTTCTTTGAGGATTAGATGGGAGAATTTACTGTATCCTAAAGTATATAAAAGAAAAGGAAAAAAGGTCCTCAATATTTTAACTGACAAAAGCTATCCTAATTTATGAATATGCTGTCTGTGACAGGAACTAATTTGAAATTTAAAAGGCTTTCATGTGCAACAAGGATACAGACTTAATGCGAATTCTGATTGCCTAGAATGCAGTCAGCCTGACAGCATGTGAGTGCTTGAGTACTGTCCAACAACTGCACTTGTTATGGGAGATCTGTCTCCTTGAACTTCCAGTTTTTCCTCTCTGTTTACTATCTTACACTACCTTTGTAACATGCTTCTCTCAGCTGGATATGTATGCAGCCCTTGACATGGCTTCATAACCTTCTGTGACCTGGATCACTAGAGATGCTGGCTGGTGCTATGTGCTGGTTTGCATTCTCCTTCTAGCTACATGCCAATTACCATGATTTATGTGGTGCCCTTGCGGTACATTACACTGCTGTCCTCTGATGGTGTAGCGATATGCACCCAGTCTTTCTTGGCCCCGCTATTGAAGACCAGGACATCTAGAAAACTTGTTATGTAAGTCACTATCTTAAAATGTTTTTTTCTGACTTAATTCTGCAAATTTGCAAACAGATCGGAGGAGTGAGTGTAGCCTCCTAATAGTAACTACAGCGAGGAGAATTCCTTTGTGATTAAGTCAGAACTGATAAAAGGCCTGCTGTAGGAGCTGAGTGGTTGTACAAAAGACTTCTAGTTTGACACATTTCAGTATAGGCTGAAGCGTCTCCTAATATGGATGCTTTATTAAACTCTTCTGAAAATAAAAAACAAATTGTGAAAGAGGGGAATCTTTAACTGCTTAAAGGATTTTCTAAAATAATTGTGATGTACACCATCACACACTTGAGAGAGATGAACCTTTTTAAATTTTTGTTGTTATTTTTTACTCTAACCCTCTACTCCTTGTTGCAAGTGAATGCATTTGACAGCCTTGAAATATCTTGAAATTTTTGCTTTGGAAATGTGTGGGCAATGGCTGCAAAGGTCTGACGTTAATTGGAAGGATGCAGTAAAACCTGTCAGTAAGTTTAAATTCTCACTAGTAGAGCTAGGAGATCGGATAAATCGGAAGCTCATTTACTGAATTAATTTACTAAAAATTCAGGTGACTTACCTTTTGTCCTGCTTTATTTAACAATCAGCCTGTTTACATAAGTCATTTTTCATTGTTGATTGGTATCAGACCTTCAATATGTTATCAGATTGTTGGAAAAATAAGTGGGGGAAAATGATATAATAGGAAGAAATTTCACAGAAGTAGGCATCTCTATATATATCGTGTCTTTTTTTTACTAAAGTTAATTGCATTCAAACAATTGTTTTAATGGTTGGAAAAATAAAATGTTGCATAGCTGTATGACTTCTAAGAAATGAGACACTTTGTTGTACAGATGCCAACTTTAACTGTTAACTGGTTTCTGACAGCCAGTAGTAATGCAAATACAGTGCAGGAGCTGTGCAGGAATTGTGCAGCTGACTACAATGTTTAATTTATACTGACTAATGAAATAAAGGACATTTGACCATTGAGGCACTTAAAATTGGATAAACTGTTTTATAAAGTGTGAGACAACTTGCAATTCTAGCAGAGTAGAGGATCAAGCTTGCGTTTATTCTTATTTTTTGTATTTTTAAGCTTATGTGAAAAGCAAGGCTTTGGGTTAAAGAGTTTTAACCTCTCTTGGGTTTGTTTCCTTGTGCTTAAAGTTTGACTCTTTTTTGTTTTACACTAGCGGACCACATTCTCTGCGTAGCAGTGTCCAACTATGTGTGCAAGGCATAGTAGCAGCACAAACTCTCTTCAGTACTTCAGCTTCTAGCTTGTCAAGAGCAGCTGGTGAGCTATTAGTAGTATTTAATTTCTACATTCAGCTTTGATATTTTGACTAGCCTAAAGTTCACAGAGCACCAATCCATATTTGGTGATTAATGATGAGATTGATAGTATGTTTATTGAACGTATAAATAAGTGCAGATAGTGTGGTCTTCAGGGTTTCATATGCTTGATGGTTGGTCATTTTTGCCACTTACCTGCAGCTTTTGCTGTGACTGAGCAGCAGATAAAATGTCTGTGTTAATTCATTAACAAATACATCTACAGATAATCCTGGATTCTTCTAGAAGACATGACCCAATTGGTGAAGTTGAGTGGAGAACCTTACAGTACGCTATTGCTTACTTGCACAGCAGTTGCCTCAGTGAAGCACTTACTTTCCTTCTGCTGTTCATGAAACACAGTGCACCACTTTGGGAGTGTGAAAAGTAGTCTTGGTAAAACACTTGTTTGCATATTTACAAAGCTGGCCTCAGTGACCACATTAGGCATGGCTTGTACTTCTTCAAGAAGATTCTGCTGAATCTGCTGATTCTAAAAGTTGAAGAAAAAATCAATAGTCTAAATGAATTGTTTAATATGGTAGCTAAAGCAAGTAAGTCTGGAATGCTTTTATTTTGCAATACTATGTTATGACCAATGAGAACTGGGACAACTGACTGTGGTGCTGCTGTTGTACATGCAAAATGAGTCTCAGTTCTTCCATTGACTTAGGTTGTAAACTGAAACCTTGCAAACTGCCTACAATTAGTGTCTTGGGGATAAAATATCAAGTCCATTATGTTCTGTGTCTGGATTTAGTGTAGCTATATTATATAGAAGCATGAAACTTCCAGTTTTGCTGCTTCTAGAGGAGAGGGATGAGGATGACATAAAATGTGTAGCTGTTTTATTTTAGCTTTTCTTTGCTGCAAGCAATGATATGTGATAGAGCCATCATGCAGCTTTTCTGGTCTAATCTAGATACATGAATTAATAGAGGTGAATTCAGCTAATGTGCTACTGATGCATAAGTAGGAATGGCACTTGATGGAACAGATGCCTTGGCAGTCTGATAGGATAAGGAAACTGAGAATAACTTAATTAGTGCTACTTAAAGTCAGAAGCAGCATACCACTTGGTCTTACTGATAGTTCTCAGTGATCAAACTTTACGTTGTGTGTTCTGGCAATAATTTACATGCTTGATTTCTAGGTAGTTATGTAGATGATAAATATAAGTGGCTGTTTGGTGGCAGAAACAAAGAAGTGTTTAGGAGTAAACAAGGGCTTGGCACATTGAACAAAATGTACTTGAAGAGAAGTAGTAAAATGCTGAATTGACCTTTATAGATGAGAAGCTAGGAAGAGAAGTGGGGAAGTGGTGATGCCTGAGATAAGGTAGAGGTCAAAGACCTCAGCAGGTCCATGAAGAGGTGTGTTTAAGGAGGGTATAGTCTGAATGATTGCTCCCTCTATGTGGTCTGTTTTCAGTGAGTATTAGTTAAGATGTGGAAGCTGATAGATTCTTTCCTACAAAATGAAACAAAGCTTTCAAAATGCAAAGCAGGTGGGCAAACTGTTAACTTAGCTGTCCTGTAGCTTTTGAAGATGTAAATGTTTAAAATCATGAGGTGGATGTTGTCTCTCTTTTTTCAACCTTGAGTCCCAATTTCAGTTTTATAAATAAGATGTATGTGATGCACAAAGGAAACACCGTTTTTCAGAAGACACTGACTTTGAGGAGTGTTTGTCAGATTGTACTTTATCAGAAGCAGAAGCTATTTCTGTTGAGTCATGGTGGAGGCTCCACCATTACAGTGGTAAAACAAAACCACTGGCTTAATTTTGTACAACTGCTTGAAACAGATTAATTCATAGAGTTAAATATACATTGAGAGACTTTAAAATTTAAAAATTAAAAAATAATTTAAAATTCAGAATAGAACTGAATCTCTTTCACTATAAGCCCTAGTCAAATTGTGGTTTAATTCTCCTCGACAGGCAGTAAATGGCTTAATTTTAAAGCATTATATACTGCAAAAAAAGGAGATGTGTTTTCTTACCTTTTTTCCCCTCAGTGAATATTTATGGTACTCAGACTTGTGAATGACAATTTCTTTTTTTCAGGGCTATATGTTGTGCTAACCTGGGAATAAGCATGAGGGTGCAATGACGAAAGAGAGGAATCTGGTGAACAGTGATGCATAGCTTTATTAGACTCTTTTTTAGACAAAGGTAGGAAGTAGAAATGGGAAAGAGGAAGAGAACTGAGTTGCTGCAGTGGTGATCAAAAGGACTGGGGAAGCTTTTCCTGTGGATAAGAGGCCATGTGGAAGACAAACCTAACGTTGGTAGGGATAGAAGATAAATGGTAAAGACTGGAAATGTAGAACAAATATGAGCATTGTAGTCTCAGTAGCTAAGAGCTCAAAGTTTTGCTGGATTTAAAAGGAAGGACTTCTGTATGCATGGGGCAAAAAGGAAGGGTGCTAATGTGGTTAGAAAACTGAGTACTTCCAGCATGTAGAGTAAGCTTGAAAGGAGCAAGATGGCAGTAAGATCAAAGCTGCTACTTCCTGATTACTCAAAGTGTGAAATGATAGCTAGTGAAATGTTAGACTGGATGAATGGAACGAGATGTGAATCATGGGCAATCACTTTAGTGTATCCTGCCTGTTATGAGGTCCATCTTCCCCTCCCTCCTTGAATAACATGAGGAAGTTAAGTAGAGATAAAGTGTTGAGAAACGTCTGCTGAAAGGAGGAAGCAGAGGAGGATGACTGTGCAGTGAGACATTAGGCTGTGATGTTTAGGAGGTAGAAGGAGAACCACAAAAGCCAATAAAGGTCTAGAGTTCTGGGAGGGAAATAATTGATTTATAAAAGTGCTGAAAAGTAAAAGAATCCAAATTCTGGAACACATCCAGATAAGTTCTTCACTGGGGATCTTGGTTAAAGCTATCCCTGTGTGATGCACTGCACTGGAACCAGCAAAGGCCCAATGGCAGAACCACATTCCAGGCAAGGGCCTTGACATACTCAATGACATGGCTGTGGGAGCGAGAAGGTGGTGATGTGACACAGGTAGTGTTGTGATAATGCAAGCACCTCAGGCAAAAGTTAATGAGTGAATGCAGTGGGAGAGTCATCAGCATGAGTGCAAAAAAGTCTGTGTATTAGCCTAGCGTGCATGTAACTTGATTGGTAGGCATGGGGGCTTATCTGTAGCTGTGTTGGGCCAGGCAGCCTGGAAGGGATAGAATTGCATTCAACCTTGGTGAGGAAGAAATGAATGTCCTGAGACTTGAGATGAGGGAGTGTGATGTGAGTAAGACAAAGTCAGAGCAGATCCACCAGTATTGCAGCTGATGCTGGTTTGAAGTGCCTAAATAGTGGGAAGGGTATGTTTGCAAGGTGGGCTGGAGTTGGAACTGCAGCAGAGGTAGCTTGCAATTTAATCTTCCATCAGTAACTGGGTACAAGTAGCATAAGTCACCAGCAGCACGTTTAGCACAGGATGGAGGGACCTTTTTTGGGCTTATTGCACACAGAACTCAGTGCCTTCGCACTCTGCTCTTGACACTGAGCAGCTCCTCTTCTACAGACAAAAGCACTGCTGGGCCTTTGGTCAGTTTTTCTTTGCTGCAGGAATGAATATGTTTGTGAGCATGGGGTTGTTATGAGGTTTGTTAGCTAGTTGTGCTGTAGGTGTCTCATAGCACAGTATCCAGTGCTGGTGGTTACAGCTTGTTAGCCCTGACATAGGCATGCTGGTGCAGTGATACAGGACCACCATTAGCTTAAGATGTGTGTTAGCTGTTCAGAGGCTCTTGTACCAGTCTGCAAAGCCTGGGCTGTGTTGTAAAGGTGATGTGCTGATCAAAGGCTGAGACCAGTAGTCTACAGTCTTTGTAAATATGCATTTAAAGCTAAAATACAAGTCTGATGTCTGCCTTCTTTCTAAGGCCAGTAACCTTAGATTGCCTGACAAAGATTGTAAATGACAAAGGCTGTAAACCTTTACTCAGAAAAAATTGAAACTGTATTTCCAGTTACAGTTTAGCAGTGTTATCATTCTTGCTCCTCCCTTTTTCTAGGGAGGGGGCAAATTCCTGGTTGGCCAAGCCTGCTGCCCAAAGGAAAGCTGCTGATAGAGCAGCACAGCATGGTTGTGAGCGCAGGAGCCCTCCAAGAGCCCATTCGAGCAGACTTGCTCCCTCTTGTCACTCAGTGAAGTACTCCAAGGATGGCCTGCGAATTAGGACTATCAAAATTAATGTTTTGCATTGTGAAATACTCAAGTCATGAATATGGTAAATGAAATAACTGACTCATTTGCTGTGCTGTGACTCATTTACTGCTCTGCTTCATTGTGTAACTCTTAGAACAGAAAATACATATTGCTGTGCTTATAACCTTGTAGTTTGGAAAGCTTTTTTGTGATTGTAATCTGCAAATTTAACCCATCCTGAAGACCACCGTGTGTTACTCACCTTGAAGTTACGTGGTTGCTTTAGACTGGCTTAAATGCAGGCTGCTGTCAAATGGATGCTGCCATACTCCTTAAGCTTACAGCTTGTGCTAGGGCTTGTGGAGCTGTGTGGTGAGATGTAGAACTGGCCTGCTTATGAATTCAGGTCTTGCTGGGTGAGTTTTACCTGATTTATTGGCCAAGAAAATGCTACTGTTGATTCAAGGGATAGGATATTGCAAGAGGGGAGCACTGAAAAGGGCAGGGCTCCTTTCTGTCAGTCACACTTACACAGGCTTCAGATGATCATGAAGATCTGACAGCTTCCTGGGTAAAGAAGGTGGCTGCTGTGCTTGGGAATTCACCCATGTCAAAAGGCAGCCTCTTTGTTCCTGAGACAGCAGCACAAGCCTTTGCTGACCCCAGGTTGTCTGTATGAGTGAGCCATCTTCATCAACGTTTCTTTGTGCTACGGAATCTTGGCCAGGTGATGAGTAACCCTCCCACACTACCCCAGTGGTTAAAAGAAAGCCAGACAAGTGTTTAGGAGTACAGGAAAGGGGAAGGAAATATTTACTTCAATGGTACATGTCCATGTCTCTTTATCTGCGTAGCTGTTGCAAAAACTGCTTTCTGCCTTCAGAGTTTGTATCTTTCTTCTTCTTTTGAGGTGGTGCTGAGCTTCAGCATACTTAGCTATAACGTAGACTTTTGAGACAGTTTTTCTGCTTATTATACAGTGGTTTGGTGACCTCATAACCTATTCTATGTTTATTTTCATTCATAGTTGTTACATTCATTTGCTGAAGTGTTCACAGCTTTTTGTCTGTTTAGGCCTACTGACCCAGCATAACCTAGAATGGGCTGGAGTCTCCTCTTTGCTTCTTGAACTGTGATCTGTTGCCATGCAACAGTCTCACTGGAGGCTGTGGGGTCACAGTGGTATATCAGAGACTTCAGTTGTCTTGCATGGTCTTTATTGCTGGTAGTGTAATACCTGAAAATGAAATGGTGAAGAAGACTTAAGAGATCTCAAGCTCGGTTTTTATGGCTGGCACATAGAGAGGTGGGGAGAGGGGGGAACCCTTATTGTTTGATATGTTACTTTTGATATGGACCCCACTGAGAGTCTAAAATGTCCTCATGAGGTTCCAGTATCATTACTGCTCCTTCAAGTGGAACAGCAATTGAGCAGAATGTTAGTGCTTCTATATAACTTGCTTAGTGTAGAAGCTAAATGGCAGACAGCTGCTCCGGTAAGTGAGGCTTATTTACCGAAATGATCTGTTTTCAGGACTCAAAGCTGATGTGTGATCTGTTCCAGATGGACCTAACTAATGCAGAATTAAGCTTGACCACAATTGTTGGAGGGAAGAAGTGAATTTGGAAGCCTGATTGCACACTTCACCATGCAGATTAGTCTATTTTCAGGGCAGAAATGGCTTCCCTGTACTGTAAAGAGAGATTTTGTGGGGCTTTATGTGGGCCTGTCTGGGAGAGGATGCTTTAGCCTTCTCAACTGCTTGCACTGGTGGAGATTAAAGCTTATTACTGGCTTGCTTTCAACAATATCCTACTTTGATGTGGAAGGATTGATCTGTGTTGCTCATTTCCTAAAGCCCTTCTACAGCTCTGCATAGGTGATTGTGGCTGTCAGACTTCAGGACATGCATGAGTGAGAGACTGGGTCCTTAAGTTCTACAGAGCTTCTGAATACCTTATGTCACCTGGTTGTCTTCTGCTGGAAGGGAGCCTGCATGACCTAATTGAAGTATCTAGTTCCTTCCTAACCTCTGCAAGTGGTGTTTGTTGTACATGTTTATTCAGGCTCCTAAACAAAATATTTCTTATTTGAGGAAGGTGAAGGTACTTAGTCTGGCATCTTTCCTACCCCAGTGTTGTGCTGCAGTCTTATAAAATTAGATGGCTCCTTTCGTCAAATCATGTTTTAGGCTGATCACGTGTTTAATGTTGTACTTCTATACGCTGACCATGATTTCTGCAAGCCAGGTTTGTTGAAGTACCAGCTTGACCTCTTATCCACTTACGGAGGATGAAGAGCAGTCAGGTATATCAGTCCTTCAATTTTTGTACCAATTAATGTGGTTTCACAGCTGCCTTCCTTTTAACCCCTCCACCTTTACCTCTGCTTCCTCTTTGCTATTTTGAAGACAAATACAATCAGGGGAAACTGGCTGTTCACAGAATCACAGAATGTCAGGGATTGGAAGGGACCTCAAAAGATCATCTAGTCCAATCCACCTGCCGGAGCAGGAACACCTAGATAAGGTTACACAGGAAGGCGTCCAGGCGGGTTTTGAATATCTCCAGAGAAGGAGACTCCACAACCTCCCCAGGCAGCCTGTTCCAGTGTCCTGTTACCCTCACTGAGAAGAAGTTTCTTCTCATATTTCAGTGGAACCTCCTGTGTTCCAGTTTGTACCCGTTACCCCTTGTCTTATCATTGTTTGTCACTGAGAAGAGCCTGGCTCCATCTTCATGACACTCCCCTTTTATATATTTATAAACGTTAATGAGGTCTCCCTTTAGTCTCCTCTTCTGCAAGCTAAAGAGACCCAGCTCCCTCAGCCTTTCCTCATAAGGGAGATGCTCCACTCCCTTAATCATCTTTGT
>VYZX01008296.1:48499-61681 GCA_013401335.1 Brachypteracias leptosomus | reverse complement strand
AAGGATAAGGTGTTCCATCACTTTCCCAGGGATGGAGGTGAGGCTGACCAGTCTGTAGTTACCTGGGTCGTCCTTCTTGCCCTTTTTGAAGACTGGAGTGACATTTGCTTTCCTCCAGTCCTCAGGCACCTCTCCCGTTTCCCAAGACTTGGCAAAGATGATGGAGAGTGGTCCAGCAATGACCTCAGCCAGCTCCCTCAGCACCCGTGGGTGCATCCCATCTGGACCCATGGATTTATGGATGTCCAGATTGCTTAATTGCTCCCTAACCCAGTCCTCATCAACTGAGGCAAACTTCACCATTGTCCTGGCTTCCTCTGGGACCTCAGGGGCACGGGGCTCCTCAGGACAGGCTCCGGCTGAGTAGACAGAGACAAAGAAGGTATTCAGTAACTCAGCCTTCTCAGTATCTTCTGTCACCAGGGCACCCTCCCCGTTTATCAGTGGGCCTACATTGCCTCTGGTGTTAGTTCAGAATAGGATATTGAGCTATACTCAGTGCGGCTACTCACATGGAATTAACAAATAGGAAAAAGAACAATCCCCATGAGTAATGCAAGAGGTTCTTTAAACACAATCAAATAAAAGCGTTTGATTTTGAAGCATGGGTAAGTTATAATTCAGCATAAGAAATACTATCCCAGGAAGGACTCAGATTCCAGCTTATGGGATCTGAGTGGGGGAAGAGGGGAGAGCGGTGCTTGCAAGCTTCCTTTATCTTTATGGAATCCTTAACTTATTTCATCTGCTATGGATGGATGTGTGTACTTTAGTTACTATATTTGCACAAGGCCAAAATTATGACATAGATTTAGGTTAGTCTAGAAAAAGCATTTTAAGTTACATTTTGATCATAACTATTTTTTCTTTAATTGGGGGGGGGGAACTTTTTTGCCTCAGTGCACTTAAAAGAGGGTTAAAAACTTGGAATTTTTGTGCAGTACAGTTGAGTGCGCCTCCTCAAACCTGCTGAACTTAAAACTTACTGGGATCAATGTCTCTTAATAAAACAGCTCAGAGTGAATGTTCTCAGCACAACTGGGAATGAGTGAAAAACAGCTTATCACCAAACTCCAGAAGAAAGTACCTAGCTTTTTGCATGCAGATCATAGGATCATAGTATGGTTTGAGTTGGAAGGGACCTTTGAAGGCCATCTAGCCCAATCCCGCTGTGATGACTAGGGTCATCTTTAGATCAGGTTGCTCAGAGCCCCATCCAAGCTGGTCTTGAATGTTTCCAGGGATGGGGCATCTACTGACTCTCTGGCAACCTGTTCCAGTGTTTCACCACCCTCATTGTAAAAAATGTCTTCCTTATCTAGTTTAAATCTCTCCTCTTTTAGTTTAAAGCCATTAGCCCTTGTCTTGTTGTGACAGGCTCTGCTAAAATGACTGTCCCCATCTTTCTTTAAGTACTCTTTAAACCCTCCTTAAGTACTGAAAGGCTGCAGTAAGGTCTCCCCAGAGCCTTCTCTTCTCCAGGCTGAACAACAATTCTCTCAGCCTCTCTTCACAGGAGAGGTGTTTCATTCCTCTCATTGTTTTTGTGGCCCTTCTCTGGACCTGCTCTGACAGATTCATGTCTTAATTGTACTGAGGACTCAAGCTGGACAGAGTACTCTGGGTGAGGTCTCACCAGAGAGGAGTAGAGGGGCAGAATCACCTCCCTTAACCTGCTGGTCATACTTCCTTTGATGCAGCCCAGGATACAGGTGGGCCTTCTGGGCTGTGAGTGCACACTGGTGTCTCCTGTACAGCTTTTCATCTACCAATACCCCCTAGTTCTCTGCAGGGCTGCTCTCAATCCCTTCATCCCCCAGCCTGTATTGATACTGAGGATTGCCCTGACCCAGGTACAGGACCTTGCACTTGGTCTTGTTAAACCTCATGAGGTTCACATGGGTCCACTTCTCAAGTTTGCCTGAGTCCCTCTGAGTGGTATCCTGTCCCTCAGGCATGTCAGCCACACTACTCAGCTTGGTGCCTTCTGCAAGCTTGCTAAGGGTACACTTGATACTACTGTCTGTTGGCTAAGATATTAAACAGCACTGCTCCTATTATGGACCCCCGAGGGACACCATTTGTCACACATCTCCATCTGGACATGAGCTAACCACTGTCCTCTGGATCCAACCTTCCAACCAATTCCAATCCACTGAATAGTCCACCCATCAAATCCATATCTCTTCAATTTAAAAAGAAGGATGTTGTGGGGGACTGTCAAAGACCTTACAGAAGTCCAGATAGATGACATCTGTAGCTCTTCCCTTGTCCACTGATGTAGTCACTCCACTGTAGAAGACCACTAAGTTGGTCGGGCAGGACTTACCCATGGTGAAGCCATGTTGGTTGTGTTGAATCACCTTCCTGTCCTCCATGTGCGTTAACGTAGCTTCAAGGAGGATCTGTTCCATGATCTTGCCAGGCACAGATGTGGGGCTGTCAGGTCAGTAGTTCCCATGGTCCTCCTCTTTGCCCTTTTTATAGATGGGTGCAGCGTTTCCCTTTTTCTGAGGGTTTCAACTGACTGCCATAACTTTTCAGATATAATGGAGAGTGGCTTGGTAACTACATCAGCCAGATCCCCCAGGACTCTGGGATGCATCTCATCAGATCCCATAGAATTGTGTATGTACAGGTTCCTCAGGTGGTCATGAACCTGGTATTCTCTTAGAGTGTAGGAACTCCCAAATGGGAGAAAAGGGGAATGAGAAAGAGACTTACAAATTAGAAAAGAAAACTAAAACAGCTTTAATGAAGTTAATAGTAATAAAGTGGAATGTATACAAATATATATGCAAATATTGAACATACCCCCTTGCCCCCCAATGGGCATTATGTCACCATCACTGCTGAAGCTGTGAGGCAGATACTGGGGAAGTCCCAGACTGGCTCAGTGGCAGATGGGAACTAGGTTCAGGAGCTGGATTCTGAAACTGGATTCAGGAACACGGGGATCCGACTGAGGGCAGAATGGAGTCCTCCTTGGGTGCTACCTATTGGAAGCCAACTGGAAGAGAAGTGGGCTTGACCCTTGTAATCCATCAGCTTTATACTAAATATGATGTATATAGGATGGAATACCTCAGTCCTGGCTGCTCCTCCTTGCAGGTGCAGCCTTTAATTTTCTGCACCCCTTGATGTTGTACATGAGATTTAATGCTGACCTCAGTCTGTACACCAATTCTTGGTAGTGACTCTAAACATCAAATGTTATCACTACTAGAAGCAGAGATTGTCTGTGCAAATCTGCCATTAACTTCTTCAGTTAGAAGAGACTCAGCTGACAAGTAAAATCCCTGAACAGAATTAGTTTGGTTCTAAATCATACCAGGACAACTTGCCATCTTTGCCACAGACCTCCAGAAGCATTATGTAAATACCGTTACACCAGCTGGAGATGAGAATGCTGCCTTCGGGTGCATGGCTAGAAGCTGCTGCGTGTCAGCTGTTAACTGTAATTTCCTCTTGTCAGACCTTTATCTTGCACCTTACTGAAAGACAGTTGACTGCTTTTCACTAAGGGGTAAAGTCCTGTGGATTAGTTTCCAGTCACTGTTGAGAGACTATCCACAGGGCAATTTCCATGGAGCAATGAATGTGCCACTAACTGTGCCTTTGCATAGGTTGTGTTGCTCCAGTAAGTGTGAAGTTATAAAAGATTTGACCTACTAGAGAAGCCTAAGACAACTCTTGGATTTTAAATTTTGAAGATACAAGGAAATGATCATACTGTGTTCAGATAACTACTACTACTGTGGTTCGATAGGCTTCCATCAAATTGAATCTGTCATGGAGTCAGGATGCAAGTACTGGATCAGTTATAGCTCACAATACTTGTGCAGAAAGAGCGGACACAATTATTGACTAATCTGAGTCTTTTAAGAGGTGCCCTTTAATAGCATCTTCCCAAGAATGGCACTGCACCAGGTAATAAAGCAGATAGAAGATGTTTTGTACATAATGATTGAAACTTTGGCCATTGTGAGGCCTCAGAACATTGTTTAATCAAAACTTATGTATGAAACTTGGCTTTTAGATAGGAGTGGCTATTCTTGACTTAATTATTGTGAACACTTAGCAAATCGAGAAATTAAAAGCAGTGTGTCAGTTTTGGAAATACTTGCATCCTTACAAGAAGGGAAATTCTATGCTGAAATGATGAATTATGGTGAATATACAGGTCCCCACTGTGCTTCTTACTAAGCTTCATGATGGCTTCAGTTAATTTCCTTCTCTTCCTCCCTTCTCCCATGTAGTAGTGATGAGAATGAAAGACAAAGGCAAACCCATGCTCATGCTTGTGAAGAGACTTGAGGTTTAAACTACCTATTTGTAAGCAGAATGTGACATTGACCTCATCAGGTGCAATGGTTGTGAACCTTTTGAAAATCTTCCACCCTTAATTGCCAAGAACTTCAACGCTGCAAACTTTTAAATATTGTTTTGCTTTCTGGTTGTTCTGAATACATTTTGGCGCATCTTGATTAAGCCTGCTTTAGTATGATGCATATGGGCAGAGTGAACAGAACACAAAGGAGAAGCCTCAGCTGAAAGTTGGAATAGCTCACTTAGGAAAAAAATCTGTTTCCTCAGAAGATGGGCTAAAGAATGTGTGCTGTGTCTTGGTCATCATTTGAAGTTTGTATGTGAAATAAAATACAAAACTGGGAACTGTACCATAATTGGCAGGTTATTTTAGAGGAAAAAACCAGGAGGTGAAGGGAATATGTGACTTTATCAATTCATTGGAAGTTAGGAATTTCTTGAGCATTCCTGGAAAGGGAGAGTAACTTTTTTTTTCTGTTGACAGTCTTCAGGGTTGATATAAATCTTAACAGGGTAGATGTGTATCAGACCACCTAGTGCTTTCACTTAAAGCAGTAATAGGACCTGTAGTTTCCTACTATTGTTAACTCTTTTTGCTGACAATGACTGCAGCTCCTCTTGTTAATGCTCTCACATTTCATATTAGCAGTTAGTAGGGGAATAGCCTTTTTTTCTGGCACTGAGGTTAATGCTGTTTACACAGGCTAATTTTGAAGGCTTATACAAAATAGGTGTGAGAGGGAGGTGAGGAAAAATTCCTCTCAGAATATATTGAAATGCATGTGTGTTTTGGAGACTTTCTTCCATTGTAAACACAAACTACTTGCCAGCTTTCGTTTTCTGCCAGTGGTAATAGGTTTTCCATACATCCACAGCTGTTTATTGTGTGAACAGCTGACAGAAGCTCAGGCTTTCAGTTGTAAGGTGAGCTGGCCTCTGGGTGAACCAAAGACCTTTAGTAGTGGGGGAAAGGCTTTTTTTCTCCAGAAACACAAGTGTAAAGGCAGCTGGCAGTGTGAGTGCAAATTGAAAACATATCTGGAAACTTAATTACTCCAAATGTGGTGTTACTGGATTTATTTTTATCTTACTGTCTTTAAGGATGTTAATATTTAGCAAATAAAACTGTATGCTTTTGTATGCAGCTATTTGAACTGTAAAAAATGCTGTAATGCACAGGGAATAATTCTGTTAAAATAGAGGGAAGGAAATGCTTGCACAAGTGATGTGATTTGTCTTGTGGTGAGGAATGGGGGGGGGACTTTGGTGGGGTTAAACTAGATTAAATAAACAAACTGTAGGTCTTGGAACTCTTGGGTTTTCCTGAGCTCGGCATTATGTGAAAGTGTTATGGAAATATTCAAAATAAGCAACCCATGGTGTTTGTAAACCAGTATCTTGATGTGCTTGCTCTTGTAATGTTCTGTCCACAATCATAGTACCTCTTACTTTGCATATGTGTTATTATTTAGATAACCTTAAAGGAATGCATCTTATCTCCCCCTTATTTTTTCTTTGAATCTAAAACATTGCCACAAAGCCACCATCTGGCTTTGTGACGGCTTTAAGTCTCTGGTTGTTTTATTCTGCCATTTAACTCTATAACTCTCAGAGAACTTTCTCAAGGAGAAGTGTATGTTCCACTTTGAAGCTTAGCCACTGTTAACGTGTGACTGGGTTGGGAGAGGGCTGTGGTTGCAGAAATTGAATCAAGTTCTCCAGGCACAAACGAGGGCAACTTGAGTGCAACAGGATGGTAACAAGAAGACAGCCAGCTGCGTTGCACAGGCTAAATGATGTGTAGAAAGTAAGCTCTTGCACAGTTGGAGCAAGGCAGTGTTGCACAATTCAGCTTGTTCATTTGCTGAGAGAAAATTGCTTTGCCTTGAAGAGCAAAACAAGGAAGGTTTTATTACAACCTTCCTAATTGGCAAACAGATGTTTTTGTGCTTTGGTTTATAAACTGTTATGAATCTCCTATATTCTTTAATTTGAGAAATGCTGCCTCTTAAAATGTGTGCTTTTGAATGCTTTGGGACGCTTCCTGGCGGAAAGAGGTTGAAACCCATCTGAGTTGGGTGATCTCAAAAAAACCCCCCAACATTTCTGTGCTTAACATTTCGTTGGGAGCTTTAACTGATACGGAATATTAAAAAGGAAAACTTTTAAATTACTAGTTGGAATAAGTTATTATGCTATATTTGTTGAAGTACATTTTTTATCTTGTTCAGTTTTGTGCCGGTCATAACATCTTGAAAATATTGCAGTTCTGGGTTCCATGTCTTGCATGTAGTAGGCATTGAGCTTAGTTACAACAGACTTGAGTGCTCAGGCTACTTTAAGAGGATAAGATGCAGTGCGTTCATTGAACAATAGAAAAAAGGTGGCTGTAGCCAATTTTGCTAAGCTCTTTACACTGTTATTCAAGCACTCTGCTTTGCAATTATTCAGCTATGTTGTCTGTAAAAAAGAAGAGTGTCAGATTTTAGGATTCTTTTCTTAAAGGGTATGATGCATATTTGAAAAGTGTTTAGAAAAGTTCACTGACACTACATGTATATAGGGTTATCAAAACAGCGTGCTCAACAGTAAATGATATAATGAATTAATTACTCTTCAAAATGTTCTTCTGTATTAGAGATACAGCCGAACTGACTCTGACTTTGATTGCCATCCAAGATCCTTCTCTCTGTTCACCCATCAAGTCAAAATGACCTATGTCTTTTGTAGAATTGGCACACTTTTTTTTAAATCTCACTTGTGGCAAGCTTTTAGCTGTTGAAGGCATCTTTTGGATTATGTAAAGAAGCATTACTCTGGAGCTTGAGAAGTTCATTTTGGGTTCCACTTGGCTAGATACTGGTGTCAACATGTTCCCTTTCCTGCTGTTCTGGCCCCCTCTCCAATATTTTTTTTTTTTGTACTGTGTTCTTCCTCTGCTACAAATGAATAGTGGCATGAAGTCTCTTGTCTGTAACCCTCATCGCTATAGTTGTGGATTGTTTTTCTTTTGTAGTTTGATACTTAGTTCTTTTTCTTACTGTATTTATTATGGATTGTGTTTTTGAAACTTTGTATAAAGTCTTAAATCTTATTCAAGGAGAATCTACAGTTCTTGAATTGTGGTTCAGCCTGTAAAGAGCTGTATGCAGCAAGGCTAATTAAAAGTTAGTTTAGTTTTCCTTTGCTGATTTAGAACTTGATTGCCTCTGTAGAAAGATGAGTTTGGGTTATACTATGACATGTATCTGAACAGTATGTCATTGGGCATTCTGGTGCTAACATAGTTTTGACTATATTTGCAGTTGAAGAGTATGTACTCTTGCAGTGTTTATGGGCCTTAAATTGAGTTCACATGAATTGCATGTGCTGTGAGGTACATACTGCTAATATGGAACCTACTGCAAGCTGATTAAATGATTGTAAAACTTAAGCTTAATTTTCACTGAAAACAGAAATGGTTAGAGTAAGATTTGTAGACTACTCTATACCTTAGTGTGTGAACCAAGTGTATAGCTCAACAGCAGTTATGCAGCTAATCACTTTTAGTGCATGTTTGTATTTGTTGGCACTAAAATGTCCTTTAAAAATTAACAAAACCAAAAAACAGGTCCTCACTGGTTTCTTTCAAGAAATAACTGCTCTGTGAAGAATGAGGTTCAACAAGAGATTCTTAAACAAAAATAACACTGCCCCTTTTCTTTTGAGCTTTTCAAATCTTTCAGCAGGCATTAACCACTTTTGATTGTGTGTTTGCTGGCAGCTGAATTTAAACTTTAGAATTTTTGGACAGTTATCAATATAGCTTAGGTCTCTTGTCTCCTTGGGTTGTATGGTGGTGTGTGTGGAGTTTAAGTGACTAGCTGAGAACTGAAACTCTTTAGTCTGGATTTTTGGCAGAGTTAATCCAGGGAGAAAACTAGTTCTGTTCCTGGGATTTTGACCTCTCAGTCAAGATTGAAGAATATTGATGGGCATGCTGATCAGACCGATAGGGCAATAAATGCAAGCTCTTTAGAAATCAATTATTTTTATTTAACTCCTTGAGATTTCTGTATAGTTTAAAGCCATGGCCTGGCCTGGACTGGACTGACAAGTCAGTCACTTTCACAGTAAAGAAAAGTTCCCTTCTGTTCAGGAAGAACTTCTTGTGTTTTACTTTGTCCTGTCACAGGGCACCACTGGCAAGAGCCTGTCTCAGTCTCCTTAAGTCTCCCTTCAGATGTTTGTACAAATTGATGATCCCCCTGAGCCTTCCCTTCTCCATGCTGAATAATCCCAACTCTCTCACCCTTTTCTCCTATGTGGGGTACTTCAGTCCCTGCATCACCTTTGTGGCCCTTTGCTGGACTCTTTCCAGTATGTCCACACCTCTCTTATACTGGGGAACCCAACACTGGACACAAGACTCCAGGTGTGGCCTCAGTGCTGGCAACGTTCCTTCTCCTGCAGCCCAGGATGTCACTAGTTGCCTTTTCTGCAAGGACTCCCGTTGCACTTGGTGTCCACAAAGACTCCTAGGTTCTTTGCAAAGTTGCTTTTAAGTTAGTTCACTCTTGTATTGTGATACATAGCACAATACAAATATCTGTCCACATAAACAACATTTATTTTATAGGCTGATGGAAGAAAATGTGAACATTTTCTGTGCAGTACAGATACAGTTTGTATTACTGCAGAGCTGTATGTCAGTGACCAGAGGCTTGTATAGCAAATAGTGCATCAGAACTTGATTCATTCTTGGGCACAAGAGGCTTCATGCAGACAAGTTCTGGCCAAGACAGTACATTGTGGACCAGAGCCTGCAGTAGCTGCCTTTCTGCTGCACATGGGAGGCATTGGCACGTTAAAGTTTGGGTCTTGGTCAGTAAGCTCAGTGATATTGTGCAGGTAAAGTTTCTCTTATAGCAAATGAGTGCTGGGGATGAGAAATCTTGTGCTGAGTCCTCATGTACCTTTAAGAAATATTTTGCGTCTATTTCAAGCACAGTATGCATCACTTTGGTTATGGGCAAGACTTTCAGAAAAAGTCTTCAATTCCTTTACTCCTCAAATTTATTCAACTTGTGCTTGGGAAGCAGAATAACTGTTGGAGCAGGAAGAAAAGTTATGTAAAATAGCCATATTCATAATCCAGGGTGGAGATACCATGGTGATAGCTGTAAACAGGGGTCATATGCTGAAGGTTTAAAAAAAATACTCCTCTATTTAGAAGTGCAGGTACCACTGGAGTAGGGCTCAGTGGAAATAATCTGTTTTTTTCAGTCTGGAAGTTCAGAGTAGTTCATGTTGACGGCTAAAAGTGGAATACAAATTACATGCTTATGAGTGTCATTCCAATAAAGAATGAATGCTTGCACTTGTTTGTGAGATTGGGAATTTCTTTATTGTTGTTGTATTGATACATTTTCCTAATGTAAGTGAAGAGTTTAAGCATTTTGAAACTTCTAATTATTTTTCAACTAACAATCAAAAGAACAATTTAATTTTTTCTGGTTTCAGAGTTTTAGGCTACCATTAACCCCAAACAGCAATGGAATAAAAAGATTTGCTTGAAAAGCAATCACCATTCCTTTTGCTCTGCCTGTGTAATTGGAACAATTTATTCTTAACTCTAAGATGGAATAGTTTTCCAGCTTGAATTTGTCTCACCAACATTAACACCAATCTGTTAGTGGATGGGGATTGGAATAGGCGCCGCTTTTATTTGGGAGCAGATACAGGATTACTTCTTGAATTGTTTCCATGATTTGCTTGGATTTCTGTTTAATAGAACTTGGTTGCAGGTGACCCACTGTTGTTTTGGTTCTCACAGATGGGTCTCTTGGGGTATGAGGCTAGTAATGTAAGTTTTACCTGGATTACCCTTCTTCTCCCCTTTTCCAGCTCCCCCAGATTGTCTTAAATAGAGCAAAACGTGGGTAAAGAGGAATTGATGATACTTCTTGGAGAGGTTTTCATTATTGTATCTCCTGTTCTATATACAATAGAAAACTGCTGCAGTTTTTAGTAAATGCTTTTAATATGAGGTCGTCAGAGACCTCTGCAGTAGTTTAACTTTCTGGCTTTATTACTAGCCTCTGCTGAAATGCCAATAGTGGTGTAGGTGGAGAAGGCTATTTGTCAGTATCTATTCCTTGCCCTTTCTTTCCTCACCTGATCTCCCTTCCACCAGAAAATGTCAAGATAGCTCTTTCTGACTCTTTCAGAATGTAGATAACTTTTATGATGATCTCCTACAACTAGATGATACTTAAAACCAAGAATCATAGTTGCAAAATACATCTGATTGGCTACTTTCTGGTCAAACGACAAACTATGTTTTAATGTAGAGCAGATAATGCTGTGAAAGCAAAGTAGTTTTCAAGATGATGATTATTTGTCCTTAATAAGCATTATATTTTCATATATCACAGTTAGTGACAGGCAAGAAAAACAGCTGCAGAATTAGCATTTGAGAAGTTAAATTTCTTAATGTTCTTTTAACAGCAAATCTTTTCCCCAGAGTGGTCTAAGGCTCTAAAGAAAAGCTGGTTTTCTGTTTGCAGTTGAACTCAGAAGCTAATTTCCAAATGAAGTGGTACACAACTGATCCATGCTCCCCTCTGTTCTCCTTTCTGTGTTTGAGAAGTCACTTTTATTTGCTGAAGATAAGTTGTGCAGGAGGGATTTTAAAAAAAAAGAGGAAGTATTTCCACATTTTTAAACAAGTTTGTTTCCTAAAGTTTACTTATAGACTCTGGTATTGCCTATGTTGTCATAATAAACAGCTTTAAGTTCTCTTTGTTTTTTGATTACACTTGAGAAATACAGGTGGGCTGTGGTTTAGATTGAAGGCTTTTGTATGGATAGAAGACTGGAACATAGGTGGTTAAACAGATGTAGATATAGATACCACCTTGCAGTCAAAGTGTTAGCCCTCCCTCTTGGAGGAAAATTTAGCGTGCATTAGCAGTTCAGCTTTGCAGAGGTTTGCAGATAATTCCTCCCAAATAAAACAAAAAGGAAGCAAGAAAATGTTCTGAACATAAGTAAACAATGCATCATTGACTTAACTTCAGTTTATGTGCTTGACTCCATCTCAGTAGAATTCTAATATACTGTTTCCTTTGTAAATTCTCATATTCTCAGTGGTCTTCCTTTGGGGTAATGTAGGCAAAATTTCCTACCCCACCCCTGCAATAGTGAAGATCTGCTTATGTCTCAAGCATTTTCAGCCATTATCTCTAGATATGTAAGCATGGAGTCATAGCCACAACCTAATTGTCAAGTACTTGCTTCTTATTGGGTGTATTCATTTAGGTGGGCCTAAGCCAACTTGGAATCTGTAAAGCTGTAGCTTTCCTACATGCTCTTGAGAACATCTTGTAGCAGGTGGAGATAAACATGCAGGAAAAGGTCATGGTGGAGATTATATAGCTGACTCAGTGTTTTGTTTAGAATACATTGCAGAAATACTACTGTTGCTTTTAAGAGGATGTGAAAACAATTAAGTTACAGAAAAAGACATGGAGTTGACCTTGAATGTAATACAGAAGATTTCATGGTAATTAAAGATAAGTTCATATATTGTGTAATGGATTACTGAAGATGTGTGAGGAGGTAAAAATTTTAGATGCTTACGATCATGCCAGACACAGGAAAGTATCTGAAGTACAGCCAGAGGATTCGTAATTATTACATTAGTGACAAGTGAGCTTTGCTCATTCACATTCCCTCAATGCCATGAACATGTTTAGCAAAGTATTAATTTCACCAGTCCCATCCCCATTAAAGTTTTGCCTTCATCTTATTTAAAATTCTTTTAGTCCAGTCATTGAAATTGGTAAGAAAGTGTCTGAGTACAAGGGAGCTACAGGAAACTTGATTCTTCCTAGTAAGCCTTAATTAGGGAGAATTCAGGGTTTTACAAGTCCACAGTGAAGTGACATAGTAATGGAATTTAGGGACTGAAGAGCATGTTAATGTGTTTGAATTTAAATACCTAACCAAATGAGGTAAATGGATGCCTCCAGTCCAAAAGCTGAAGTTATTTTAGCCTAAGGAACTTGGTTTGGCAGGTCTGTTTGTGAAAATACATGGGTAGGGGGTTTTTTTTTTAGTTTGCCTTTTGTTATTGTTTGTGGGGTTTTTTTTTCCTTTCTTTTTTTAAGGTTGTCCCATCAAAAGCTATCTTCCTTGGAATATGAGACATGGAGTGAATTCTCAGTAGGAGTTTTGGCATAGGTTTGGCTTACATGTTATAATTTATGCCTTTGCATAGTTAAGTATGGTATCAGGTTTTCAGATAAAATCTGAGGTATCCACCACCATTTAATTAACAGACTTGAAAGGCTGCTGTTTGTAATGATAATTTTTGAAAGTTGTATTCCCTGAAGTAACAGCAATGAAATAAAGTGTTTGAAGTAGAACATTTTGAATATGACTTAGTTTTGAGAAATATGGTAGTTTAGGAACAACAAGAAGGAAATTCTGTGTAGATAATGTTTGTATTTCATTGTTTCTAAACTCTTTGTATTAAAACTTAGGGAACTTTTCTCTAAAGTTGGCCATTCTGAGGAAGAAGGTACTCCCAGGGGGACCATTTGCTTCAATAAAGATCTTTGGAGAAGAGAACTTATGAAGGGTTGAGTTGGTTTCTGCATCTCAGCTTTGCAAAGGCTGTTTCTGTTGCTTTGTCTGTTGGGAAGTTTCCAGTAGGCTAGTTAGGTGACTGCTAATATGCTTTGACCTTCACCTACATCTCAGAGACAGCTCCTTTACAAAAGCAGTCAGAATCAAACTCCCTAAGATCTCAGGTCCTTCTTGGTTTTTATATCCTATCCTTAACTGTGAACCCCTCCTCTCCACCCC
>VYZX01008296.1:15898-48396 GCA_013401335.1 Brachypteracias leptosomus | reverse complement strand
TTATACCTCCTGCAAAGGTGGCAGTTTTCTTGTTTTTCAAGTTTTTTTTTTTTTTTTTTTTCTGTAATGGTAGCTTTTCTTGGATAGTAAATATGATATTACCCACTTTTTTTGGCATTTGTTGAGGTAGGCTCTTAATTTTGCTCTGTAGCAGCTACACTGAAATGTTTCAACGCACTTTGCAAACCTGTTTGTTCATTTTATGTTTGTTTGGTTTTGTTGTTCTGGTTTGTTTTTTTTTCTCAGCAATACCACTGTTTAAGCAACCAGTTTTTCTGTGTTGGTACAAGGCAGGGAATGTTTCTAATTTTTTCTGATCCATTAAAATGTCAATAAGGAGGGGTGATTCCTTAGAGCCTGTTTTGAACAGATAATTGGCTAGCAGTTTATGAGCTATGTTTATTTTAAGTATCTGAAGTTCCTTCTTTGTGTGATGATTTCTGTTTTCTGTTACACAATTGTAAGGACTGCACTACTGGAGCATCCTAATACACTGCCATTGTACTTTTATGTTGTGTTTGAACCCTGTGATGATGACACTCCTTGAGTTGCTGGAGTTACAGTTCTAATTAGCTGATGATGCTTCCTTGCAGATTATTGCATTTTGTTATGAACACTATATTGTAGGCAGAAATACAAGAAAGTTTGTAGTTTGAACTAGAACAGTTCTCTGTAAGGGCTGGAAGATACCACAGTAAACTTCAGCATGTTGTATAAGCAGGGTTTATACCTCTTCTTGTAGGGGCTTGACATTTCAAGAAAACAGGTTTAACCCTTGCTAAAGGTTTGCAGTACTGTTCTGAAGGAGAGTAACTAACAATATATACCCTGAACTATGTCATAATGAGACAGGGCTTGGAACGTAGTGTATTTTACATGAAATTGCATGGAATACAGTTTTGTGTATTCAGGGTGCTTGTGAAAGTTTCAGGCTGCTTCATAAGTGTTTCTATTGTGGTGGCTTATTAGCTACTGTTTTTACCTACTTTGTGTGGAAGCTGTTGCATTTTTTTAGTCAGTTTTACTTTGAAATTTACATTTGAAACCAGTAAAAAAGCTCTTAGAATAATTCCTAATATGAGTTAAACGTTTGTGAGTACATTTTGCCACATGCTGTGGCCAGTGGGGAAACTCAATGCACACTTAATGCATGCAAAACCACAGCCTAAATCATACTTTTGTGCAGTGTCAATATGAGCTGGAGTTGTGCTCAGCTGCTTTTTTTCCTCTTTGCCCTACTTCTTTACTTGTGCCATCAGAAGTGGGGTTCTTGTTTTGTGTTTTGATATAGATCAGGGAGCTTACCCAGTGAAAGATGGCTTTTTGTTCTTTTTCCTCCTAGCTGGATTCATTCCTTGATTCAGTTCCAGATGCACAACTGCAGACATGAGTTTTGGTGAAACTTGAAATGACAGAGTAGGGAGCAAAAATGAGTGTCAGTGGCTAGTGCTGTTGTCATTGTTACTTTCAGCATTAGGGAAGCTGCAGAAGCTACAAATGAGGTCATGCCTGTAGGTATGTTATCCTCAGGTGCTGTGGACTTCCCAATCCTAATCATGAGCCAGTAATGGAATACTTTATTAGCTTCTTTCTTCTAAGCTGTGCTTATACTAAGGCAGCAAATCTTTATCCAAGAAGTGGGGAGTTTGCTTTGTATCTGGCTTATCTATTTTTTTTCTAGCCAGATCTTAAATTACATTAGGCCTGGCTGCTGAGGAAGTTTTTCAGAAAAACAAGATGGAAGGAGGAAACAATAACCATGTCCTGCCAAAACTAGGAGGAGCAAGAAAAATACCCGACCACAAAGTGTCCTTTCCCTTCAGGTGGCTCTTCCAAGAAATTGGTTTATCCGATGTAGTCCTGCATGCAAAAAAAGACCATGCAACAACCTCATTAGGCAGGCTTCTTCCTACTGTCTTGCTAGTTGAAAAAGGAATGTATGCTGCTCTGATTCCTAAAATATATCCAGGTAGGCTGAGAAAATGGAAGGAGAGTTGTTCCCTAAGCAGCACCTGTTGTCCTTAGGTCTTTGCTGTAGAGTTCATGAAATAGCATGATGCTCAAAGCTTCACTGATGCACCAATAACAGCTGCTTGAAGTTGCTTAGTATCTGTGCACTTAACTATCCATTGTAGCACAAACTAAAGGTAGGTACAGAGGAGGTTAAGATCACTTGAAACTCCCGGTTTTTTAGGCCTCTTATGAACGAAATTTGGAGTTGCGGAGATGACCAAGAACAACCTCTGTTGAAACTGCACAGCTCACAGTACAAAACTTTATCTTAGTCTGCATAAATGAAATGCAAGAGTTTGCTCTTAAATAGAACTCGTGAACAGTTGCCAGCTTCAAAAAGGGTGCAGTTTAGCACTGGAGTTTGTTTTTAAAAATAGTTGCAAGGCTAGTAATTTATATTTAACTGCAATAAAAATAAATAAGCTTATTAGTTATAAGAGCCATCTTAGCTTTTCACTTGAAATGAAATTTTAACTGTATGATCTTTATGCTGAATTGTCTTTTTGCTTCCCTTTACTTCCTTGTCATGTTAGAGAAGTTTTTCCTCTAGATTTTCTTTCATACCATTAATGTTTAGAAACTTATATATAAGTTTTTTATAAATCATACTTAACTACCTTACAAAGAATGAATAATTTGTTTAGAGTTTATAAAGTTCTTTGGTTTATTTGGTAAAAGAGATGTCTGTAGGTGACTGAAGGATTTCTTCAGGCTTGTGTACACTGCCACCCTAGTACTTCCCTATCACCTCTGCCCTTACCCACCTCTACTCTACTGCATGGTGTTTATTATTTTGTCCTGTTCGTGCTAGTTCCTGTGTAAACTCATGTTACCAGTCAGTCCTAGCTCTGAAAAGTTTGTTCTTAGATTATGCTGCAAAAGGGTGTTACAAAAAAAAAATAAATTGGAAATCAAAAGGCTTAATAATAATAATAAAACCCCCTAGGAGATAATTTGAAATTCCATAGTTATGTGCCCTTGTAATGCTTTATGGGTTTGCAGTTTTAAAACTCACCTCTGCAGCTAAAAAGAGAAGCTTAAAGGCAATCCAAGGGCCAAAAACCAGATACAAATAAAACTAATGTATTAAATGAGAGAAGCCCATTGGCAAGTAGAAACCCTGAGAAATTTAAGAATGGGATTATTCTAGGATGACTTTTAAACGTAGCAGCAGCTGTCCATGCTAGTATTGAGATGTTCAGATTTTTCCAATGGTAAGCTAGTAGTGAAACACAAACCTGGTGATACTAAATGCTGCTAGGATCATAATGGCCTGTAGTCATTTTCTGTTTTCAAATCCCTGAGAGGAGCCAGAAGCAGCCCATGATGTGACTGGCTTCTGTGATAATGACCTTTTTTTCTTTTGAGGACTACTGAGACAATTGTGATAAGATGGTTAAAAACCACCCAAAGGACATTGTTCCTAAAGAGAGTGCTACCTGGAATTGTCTTGAGGAACTGTAATAAACTGGCAGAAAGTTAAATCTAAATTTGAAATGTCTGTTCAGTTCTACATCTGAAAGTAATTGTTCATTTCAGTTTTGTAGCACTCTTAGTATATCTCCTTTTTAGACACTACAAAGTTTCTCAACTTGTATTCTGTCAGCAGAGGTGATTTAGGGGCATAACTGGAGTAGAAGAAATGGGGGGGCATAGGGAGCTATTTTTAATAGGTCAAGCAAGTACCACAAATGAAAACCTAAAACTAGGAAGGTGGATGCTCAATAACAGAAATCTCTTTAGCACTGCTGTCAGTTACCCAGTGGAACATTTTAGTCAGTTTGTGGAATTGGTATTGTTAGGAGTATTTCGGGAAGATTAATGTCTTTATAAATCTGTGAAATCATACACTGCTGTGGTAGAATAGATCAGAGCAACAGATTCTTTCCAACTCAATTATCTATTAAATGTAAAGGAAATACAGAGCTTATGTGTTTAAAACAGAAACCAAATTTGTAAATGTCAGGAAAACTAAAAATTATGGCCCCGCCAGCAAATATTAAGTCATCCCCTAGTGTGCTGGAGTTTTTTGTGTTGCTGTATATGCAGATAAAATCTTGCTGTGAAATATGTATGTTGTGGTAGTTACGGTAACTATGGGGAACTTTTATTTGAATAAGTGTCTTGGTGCTTTGAAGGCATTGAACTGATTCATTCCATGCATTTAGACACTGGGGTGGTTTAGTCTAGAGAAGAGAATACTGAGAGGAGACCTTATTGCTTTCTACAGCTACCTTAAAGGAGATTGTAGTGAGGCTGGTGTTGATCTCTTCTTCCAAATTACTAATGATAGGATGAGAGTAAATGGCCTCAGGTTGCGTCAGGGGAGATTTAGATTGGATATTAACAACAAATTCTTTACTGAGAGAGTGGTCAGGCACTGGAAAAGGCTGCCCAGGGAGGTGGTGAAGTCACCATCCTTGGAGGTGTTTAAAAAATAAGTAGATGTAACAGTTGAGGCTATGGTCTAGTGGTTATGGAGATGTTGGGATAAAGGTTGGACTTGAAGATCATAGAAGTCCTTTCCAACCGTAATGATTCTGATTCTATGATTCTATGGTCAGTTATGCATTCAGATAAAACGCTTTTACTTGTTGTAGTTAACTTTTCAATTTGCCCAGCTTGTCACCATACTGCAATTTGTGCAAGATTTATAAAATTTAACATTAAAGGAGTTGTAGAAATGCTACATGTTAATACTTGAAATCCTTTATGCTATCAATTACAGTTGTATGCAACATGTGCTCTGGAGAGTCTTGACAACTGGAGCTTCTACACTACTTAATGGTGGTGATTACAGAAGGCTGGAAAAGGGACTTTCCTTGAAACTGTGCTTTAGACAGCATAGGTGGCATAGAGAGAGTGTGAGGGAAGAAACATTGTTTAATTTTCTCCCGCCTAACCTGGTCATTTAGTTTAGGAGAACAGGTTGATACTGTGATCTCTCAAATGAAAATGTAGTGTGAAAAAGTTATAGTTCACAAGTCAAAGCTTTTGTTTTGCTTCAATTATGCCTGAGCAATATCTATTCTGAGGAATGCTAGAGGAGATGATTTGTCTTTCTGCTTTGGTTCTTCTTTAAGTGGGGAACTTCAAAAGTCAGAACTTGGGGTTTATGTTTAAAAACTTGAGCATCCATCTTAGGAAATCTAATTTGTCATTTAAAAAAAAAAAGATAACTGTGAACTTATGAGTCCTTGCCAAAACTGTACTTGCGCATCTTCAGGAAGTATGCTGATGTTTTTTTTTCTTTCCTGCCATCGTACCCACCCTGTTTTGTGACTCTTTGTAGAAGGCAACCTGTTTTCAGGCTTCTGCACCCAGACTGTAGCACCTTTGCAGCCATGGAACTTGTCCCTGCTCAAACTCTTCTCTTCTTCACACACACACCAGTTACTTTGCAACAGGTATCAAGAATAAGAAGCATCAAAGAAGATCCATCACTACACCTGAACCTTCTTCTAAGGAAGTTTAAAAGTGAAATTGAATACAGTTTATGCTGTCAAGTGCAAGGGTGGGTAGGATGGCGGGAAGTTTACTGCATTTTGCTGTCTTCACAGCTTTAGAGTAGGAATTGTGTGGTATCAAATGTAGCAGAGCAATGTGAATGAAATGTGGAAACTAAGGTTACGTGACCTTCAGAAAGCTTCCTACATTTTCTTCAGATTTGTAGAGATTATTAGAAATACTTTTACATAGCAAATGTGAAGTACCACCGCTATTCTTCAGCCTCCTCCCCACCTCTGTTTTTAGACCTGCCTGTTTTGAGCCTTTTCTTAACTCAGTTGGCCACCTGGGCATGACAAGGACCGCATCTTCCTGTGCTCACCCTGGGCCCCGAACCCAGCCCCAGCGCGGTGCCTGTCTGCCCAATCGGTCTGTGTGACCAGTGGCACTTTGAGGATTCATGCATAACTATTCTATATAAAAACCCGATTGAAGTCAGAGCTGCTGTAAATACAGTCGTCGTGTCCGATTGTCGACACGGAGACTTGGGGAGAACCAGAGATCAAAGTGATCTGGCTGTGAATGTTACTGCCCAATTTGCATCTGTTTTGTGGTACCTGAGGGGAGGGTTCCTGTTTTCTGACTGGCAGTTTGGCGTAATTGCGACAGTGTCTCCCTGACCGGTGCCGCCTCCTTTCCTTTTCTGGTGTTTCTGGCAGCCGCCGGCAGGCGGGAAAGCGCCGCGTCTCTCAGCCTGATTTCAGGGTTAAAGGGTTAAAGGTGGACGCGGCTGAGGCATTATGCAAGCTGTTAAGTAAAAAGGAAGTGCATTACAAAATGCTGAGCTCAGTGGTCTGGCTCCCGGCCAAGCCTTTGCTTTCTTCACTACAGCTGAGGGCTTTGTAAGCTTCCCACCAGTGGGTATGTCTGAGCTGTTGAGGAATGCTGCCGCCGCCGCCGCCAGCTGACGTCAGGCCGGGCGGTTCAGCGGAGGGCCAGGCGGGCTGGCGGCGGCAGCGGGGCTGGGCCGGGGCCGCGGCCTCGGCGGCCGCCGCCGCTGCTCCCCGAAATGCCCGTCCGCCATGCGGCCTCCCCGCCGTTTCCGTCCCCTTCTCCGCCTCGCCCCGTCAGGCCGGGGCCCATGGTAAGAAGGCGAAGTTGCCGTTTAGCTGAAAAAATAAGTGTGCCTCCCCAGCGGCGCAAGCTGTGGTTTTGTATTTCGCATTCGGTGCTTCAGGTGAGCCCGTGAAGAGGGCTCGAAAAATCACCTTTAGCTTTCAAGTTTCCAGGGCTGGAGGATTTTGGGAGGTGATGTGTGTCTTCCACCATTGGAACTGCTTCTTCTGCCTGGCCTGTCGGGCAGCAGAAGCACCGTAGCAGTAAGGACACCACTGCGCCGTCACAGGCCTGTTTCTTTGAAATTAGGGGAAAATGTCTTTGGAAGAGTATTTTAAGGGTGACAAAGTGATAAGCTTTCAATTAAAAATGAATAAAATTAGCCTGGTTTGGGACTTGCTTGCCTTCTGGGTGATCTCTTCAGCTCTATAACTGGATTCAGTGTGGATCCGTGCTTCTGGATCATTATGAAACATACAAAAAATGATCATATGTGGAAGAGTGACAGAAAGCATGTTTCATGATCAGGCTTATTGGCAACATAGGTAAACAGAGCATTACTTACATATTTCCTTTTTAAAACGATTTTGGGAGAACTGTTGGTTGTAGTGGCTTCCTTTCATCCTATAACAAGACTTGTTGCTTCTAGCATTCACCAGTAAATCTGCAAAACTTCTGGGCCAATGTTTCTCATCACAGGTCTCTGGTCAGTATGCACTTGTCACTGTCTTGTATAAAACAGTCTAATACTGTTGTACATTACAGATACAGTTTGCGAGACTCTGGAGTTGAAATAGAAATACATGATGAAACAGTTTACTAATAGCTCTATGAAGGAGAGATGAAAAAAATCCTCAAGAGAAACCCCTTTCTCTTTTGCTCTCCTACTTTCTCTCCTGTAAGTGGTATTGCAGATGTAGCTACCTGTAATGATTATAGTTGCCTGTTCCAAATAATAAAGAAGACAAATGAGAAAACAGCAGGTTGGAGATAACAAGTTTTGAAACTGTTAAAAAGAAAAACTTGTTGTGCAAGGCAGGTCTAGTTCATGAAATCCATTGTCAGCTGGTATTGGAGCCAAGTCTTAAGTGGAGCTAAAAAAAGACTAGATGTACTAGTACGGAAAACACCTTTTACAATTTCTTTGAGACAAAACCTAGTCAGTGGTTGGGGCTTTAGGAGTCAGCAGAAGTGAATTTCTTCTGTACTACTGAGTTTCTGCATGACTCTGGGTGAGTCACTCTGCTTGTGTGTGTTGCTTTCTCCACTGTCCTTTTCCTGTCTTGTCTGTTGGAGATTATTATTAAATTTCATGAATGCTATGGGACAGTACATACCACAGCAGTGCTTCAAGTTCTGTTTGTGGCATCTGGGTGTAGTAATACAGTAGTGTGACCACAAGGAAGCCTTTGGGTTGCCTCTGTGAATCAGACTTGTTTTACACCTCTCATTCCAATGAGCACTAGCTGGGGTTTCCTCTTGAGTTATAAAATGACTAAGTCTAGTTAAATGCGACATAGACCATATAAAACAGGGATTTGGAGCTTTCAAGCTTCCTAAATATTGAGGTATATTGAATAGAAATTGTGTATACTGAGTTTGAGCCATGAGACACTGAAGTTCTACATTTCTGTGAAGAATAGGCACCACATAAAGCTTAACATATTGCTTACTTCTCAAATTCACTGTTGGGTTTAATTTGAGGCGTGGAGATGGATTAACCTTCACGGTTGTGGATTTTACTAAAATGTCTATATAAGCATGCATTTTATGGTTTTGATTAAATCTATGAATTAACACAGCAGAAGCAATCTTGGTGGTGTAGTTGGTTTTCATTGGTGTTATGGTAGATAGTGTTCCTCATATTTGCTGTTTCACTTCTCTTTTTTGCAGCCTGGTTTTTCAAGGTGCAACACTCCTTGCTCTTGTACCTCAAAGCCCCTTATCATCATGACTCATAATGAAAGAAACCTAGAAGTGGTTCAGAGAGAGGCCCTTCTGTAAACTGAAGGGAAATGTATGTGGTAATATGTCTGCTAAAAAATCCTGAGCAGCATAGTATTTATTGTAATATTGAAAAAACAGATATATAGAGGAGTGCTGCAGTACCAGTACCCAAATGGTATGTTGGTTTCCCTCGGTGCTCTACTGGCTGATGGTCTGTCTTGTGCAGGTCTTGTCCATCTTTACTGGTGCCATGTTACGAATTCAGTACAATGTCAGTATAAGTGTGCAGGAAGAAAATACCAAAATGCTTCTAAAAAAAGCTAAAATAACGTAGTAACCCCTTTGCAATTACAGGAGGTGTGTCCCTCTATTAATGGGCAGAGATCAAACTTGTAGTAAATGCAGTGTGTGTACTAGCTGCTTTCCCTGGGTGATCCTCCTTTCCCTGATAGTACATTAAGTACCATGTTGTTTTTTTCTGCACCAGTTATTAGGGCAAAGGGGTACTTGCACTCAATTTGCGTCCTTGTATTGAGTTTTAATAACTAAAGAAATTCTAAACAACATGTCCTTGTCTCATTTCTTTTCTAGAGGCATGAACTAAAAGGCAACTTGACATACAGCTTCTACAGAAACCACTATAGCAGAGACTGTGATTAAGACACCACTTTTTCTTGCCCTCCTTTCCCCCACTAGGTCTACCTTTCAGGACTGCCCATCTGGTGAACTCTTGCAGCTGGAGACCGAGAGCAGAGCATGCTCTCAAGGCTGGAGGATAAATTAGAAATGATATATTGGGCAGCTAGTGCATTAGGTAAGAAAGTAGCACTAAACTGAACTAGTTCCCTGTGTACTGAGTAGCCAAAAGTATTACATTAAGTGTGGTGAAAAGCATTTCTAGTGGTTCTGAGGAGAACTCTTCGGAGAAGGTGAATGTGAAAGTTTACCAAGTGTCTTTGGCCCATGACACAAAAATGTCTTTGTTTTGCAGCTGCTTCTTAATTATCATGGGGTGAGAATCGAAATGCCCCTCTCACTTTAAAAAGGCAGAGGTTTTGTTGTTGGTTTGTTGTTCTTTTGCTCTCACTCCCCTCTGGTTTGGTGATTCAGGAGAATGAAAAAGTCCCTTCCTTGACTCTTGTCTTGATGGGATTTGGACATGGTAGGGGTGGCAAATAACCCTTCTGTCCCATCCTATTTTCTGCATATCACTTTCTTTTCCATCTCTCCTTCCCCAGACACTTGGTAGCTTATGTTTTAGGTCTGTCTGCCCAGCATCCCATATTGTCCTTGCACCAGGATGTGAGCCATAGTGACAGTGTAAGTGGTACCCTTTGGCAGGAGTTCCTGGGGGGCTGCAAGAATCTCAGCTGAGCAGCAGGGAGGAGGAACTTAATGTCTCTGAGAACCCCACACTAAATGCGATGTGTGGCTCGGCTCTTCTGCACAGTGTAGCCTTAACTGCAGGTGGCAAGCTTGACCATCAGAGGAATTATTTAAACTTTTCTCTTAATGTTTCTAAAAAAAATGACTATATCCACAGGGAACTGTAGCTCAGTGAATGAAGGGAGCCTTTTCTTAAAATGTCTTTTCAGTACCTGTAGAAAGTTTTTTGTTAACTTTGAACTGTTGTATCTTCAACCTTAATTTGAATCTTGAGTTGACCATTTTCCACTCCTTTACCTTATTCTGCAAAATGTAAACTGCATTTTATTAACTTTAGCATGTAAATGTCATAGCTTACTGTGAGTGTATCTTTTGTTTGCATACTGAAAGCAAGTTACTTATTTGTCATGGTTTGGATGTGGCTGGCCTGTACTAGTAGGAGGCCCAGAGTCAGGAAAAACTTGATCCTGCTCAGTTAAAATATGGTTAAAGAGATTTTTTTCATCTTCTTTGTTGTTAAATCCTCCTGATGGCTCAAGTATGGCTGATTATTTTCCATGAAATATGGTATAACCTTGTTCTAGCCTATAAGTATTACAGAGCTCTTCTGTACTGGCTTACAAATTCTTATAACATAGTATGTTACTTATGTCACAAATACTGTAATAGTACATTGAGATGCAGCATCATCTGCACTTCTCCAGTTCTTTGAGATTATTTGTATCTGTAGGAGAAGACTGGAAGAGTACCTGCTTGGTTTTGGCTGACATAATGAAATCCTGGAAACTTTGAGGCTATTTCAAAGTATGGTCTTTGAAGTGACAGTTGCTGCACAGATCTTTATAATCAACATGTAAAACTAACTTAAATTAAAAATAATAAGGAAAAGGATTTACAAATTTTGACATAGTTGCTCCTGCCTCTTTGGAATTACATGGTGGTTTTAGTAGGAGCTTATTAAAAACTTATTAGCTGCAAAATTGATAACGTAGAAGTATAATATCTGGCTTTTCATGCAGGTAACAGTACTCTGAAAGAATAATTCCTGTGTTCATAAGTAACTTCTGTGGGTAACTCTGTACTAACACTTTCTTTTCCATGCATTGATGTTTCAACAAATAACACAAATAACAATTACAGGAAAGTGACAAAGCAGCACTTTTCTAAACAGATTTATGCAGGTCGGGTTTTCTCTTTGCTCGCTGCTCTTTACCCTGTTTTGGCGTGAAGCAGTGTGATACCTTTCACACTGACAGGTGGAAACATGAAGAAAATTTTGACTTCACTTGCCTGTGTAAGGATCTGTTGTCTTAAATCTTTTGCAGCCTTCAAAACAGCTGTTTTTGTACTAGCAATTTACAATTGTGTTTACTATGAATGAGTGCCTAGCAACATCTACGCAGTGCTTTTGCTGCTACAGGCTACTCTGTCTCAGAGTGTCTCTTGTAGTTGATTTTTAGGTAAGCAGTGTCTATTTAAGATATTGTGAAGTGTCTTGAGTTTTTCATGTGTCTTGCCCTGGCTGGAAGTGAATTGTTATATTTGGTAATAGATGCTTGAGCTGTCAGGGATGATGAGCCTGAAATAGTCCTGGCTGAAAGAGCAGGGAGGAGGTGGTTCTTTTTGGATGAAAGTTTTGGACAATTCCTAAAAGTTTTTATGGTGAATATGGCTTTTCTCTGTAAGTGCAAATTTCCCATTGAATGGAGTATTAAAAACCAGTCCCCAGTGAATTCTGGGTGGTTCTTTCTGGCAAGCGGGGTGTTTCCCAGGGAGTTTGCCAATATAAACATCTTGTGTGCACACCACCTTGGGCTCCTCCTGCTGCCCCACCCCTTTGAAACAACTTAGTTGTCACTATTTTTGCCAGCTGCTGTTGCGCAGGCTGCTGGAGTTGAGCTGGTGGTGCTATTGTTTGGGAATTACTGCTTAAAATTAGAGTCTCGTTAGGCAGCAAGGCTCCATGTGGTAGGGAGCATTGTCTGCAGTTTGTCTTCCCGCTTCTGTCTACTAGGAGGGGAAAATGAATGCAGCACAGCCACGGAGATTTTGGAGAGCTGGAGAAAGCAAATGACCAGGTATGAGCTTTTGCTCAAACTGTGCTTGTTTGGAACAACTGGATTATTTTTGAAGAGTATTGGTGCATTTGCAAACATTTTGTAAGCTTGTAAGGTTTTTAGAGAAATGCAGTTCTTAGTTTAGCTGATGCTAGTTGTGAACAGTTGGTGTAAAACACAGGTGCTTTTAGAATGGGGAATGGAAGGCCTAGTGTTAGAGAACCTGGACCCAAATACTTAGTTATCTAGTTTAAAAGCACATAGGCTTTGCTGCTTTTTAAAACCCCAACAGTTTTATTTTTGTCGTGAGTAGAAACATAGTTTATTAAAATAAGGACTAGCAAGATGAGCTGTATTGTGTTAACAGTTGCAAGTCAGTGTAAAGCATGCTTGGAAACTGTTGCTGGAATTGCATGTTGTGTGTATGTGGAAGGGAGAAAGTTGCATATTATATGCCAAAAAGGTATTTCTTCAGTAATTAAACAATATTTTTGTTTGACACTATTTCAACTACCTGATTAATTTGTGAGGCTTAATTAAGATATAGTCAGCTTGTGCTGACATGGACATAAAATCAATGTCCAGTTTGCCTGAGGAAAAGGCTCTTTTTCCTTTTGGGGTCTATGTCCTTTTTATTTTTTTTTCCTTCTTTAGAAAAGAAATAATCATTAGCAATTCAGAGAGCAGAAGCAAATAGCCATTTTTAAAATTCATGTCCTCAAATGTTAATTTGATGCTTTGAGGCATAAATGACCTTTCTAACCAGCCCAAACTTGTCAAACAAAGGAACGATAGAAACAAGCTGCTCTGTTCTAATACAACAGGCTGCTTTTCAGGGAGAATTTCAAAACAATTTTGCCTCCCTTTTCTCAACAACATTAAATTAAACTTTGGCCTGTTCTATATTTGAGTTTAGATGTGTATGCATCATTGGAGAGATGGTGATGGAATCTAGACAACCTGTGCAAATCGAACCATAGACTTCAGCTCATGAAGCCCAGGACAAGTGTATAAAGCTTTCCTCTATAGTTACCCCAGCTGGTATTACTTAGGACTGGAAAAGCACTTAGATGTGGGTCGGAAGCTGAGGGGAGGATTAAAAGGGGTTTTCTTATTGTCACAAAACTGAAGAGTGGGGGAGAAAATAGGGGAGGAGAGAAATTAAACCATCACTTCTTGAAACCTTTCATTTAAGTGGTCAGATTGCTGTATACACCTTGGAGGTCCGATTTAAAAACTAAATATAAATCTCTTTCTAGCTCCTAGGGATTTCATTGAGACTGGAACTGTGTGTAAGCATATGCTGTACAAAGAGGAAAAACACTTGGTGCATCACTGCCAACTCTCTGTCATTATCAGATTTACCAGATAAAAGAAAAGGTCAGGGTGGAAGATATAAGGCAATATAAAAAAAGAATATGTCTTTATACAAAGTAATAAATTATTTTTTTTTTTTTTTTTGTGTCTCTTTCAAAAAAGAAGTTAAACTAAATTTCATACTTGAATACCATTCTTCCCTGGCAGCTGTGCTTGTAGCATCTGAAATTAATCTCTTGCAAGAGTGACATGCTTTCTGAAGTAAGCACCACAGTAATAAACTTTTTCTCTAGAATGTAAGTAGAGTTAGAGTAGTAATATGGTGGTACAGTTCTTGTATCTTGTCTGGTTTTGTCATACATACATTTTGCTCACTCATTGATCTGCATCCAAAAAAGGAGTATCTAATTCTTGAATTTGTTCAAACTTGTTAAATTGAAAGACATCCTTTAATTGTTCACTATTTTTTCCATTACTTCCCTATTCAGAGATTTGCCTGGCATCTTCTGCTCTGTAACCTGTATTGGCTTTATTTATCTAAAGCACAGTCCTGCCCTAAGTTTCCCATCTAGATCAGAAGAGGCAGCACTGGTTATTTTCAAATACTCAGCAGCTGAGCAGTATCATAAAACCTCAGGGTTTATTTTATCTTATGGATGAAAAACACAGTATGTTATGAAAATATTTGAGGAAAGCTAATGTGGTTTCTTCACCTGTCTTTTTAGATGATCTTCTCAAAGCTGTTCTGTATAAAATGGGAAAAGAGAAAATGCTTTCTTGGTTTCTTTTTGGCCTAGTAGCTGATTTATATACAACCACTAAGGGTAACTTTTGTGACACTTCAGCATCCATTTATTAAGGTGTTCTACTTTGATAGACTCAGTGGTTTCCATGTGTATTGCATGATTTTCTCACATAATTGCGTGGTGCTGTGTTTTTTGTTCTCTTATGGATCAAATGTATATGCATTTTGGTTTTTAACTTTTTGTTTGTTTATTTTGATCCTAGCAAGAGGAAGCTGCTCTTGTGCCCTGAGATCTTGTATAAAGCACTCCAGTCATCTCAGGCTAAAACTTGGCCAGATATTGCACCTGTGTCAGTCGTGGTGGATCAGAACATACCACTTCTTACAGGGTTTGGGGTTATCTGACTCTAGAGAGAGGAGAAACAAAAGTAAAAGCTGAATTATTGCTTCCGGAAAGACTGAATTCTTTCTAAAACATCAACACGTAAACAAATTGTAGGACACAAAATTCTGCTCTCTGGATGAGAACAAAGAGACCCTTTTCTACTATAATGCCTGCAAAATCAGGCTGCAGAGCTGTTCTGGACTGTAAACCGCTTTATCAGTCTGCAGTCTTCATTCTAGGAACAAGCTGTGACTGCCCAAAGAAATGCATATGCTTGCACCAAACTTGTACAGAGTTGCTCGTGGAAAACCTGGAAGAGCAGCACATAGCTCAACATGCTATGAGTATGGATGATGCTTGTTACTTATCCCATAGATTATTAAGTTTGCAATTGATACAAATTGCTGTTAAGACTATGTTTTCTTGCACACAAACACATGTACTTTTGGGTTGTACGTATTTTGAGCAACTACTGGATTCTTTTGCTATTGGTTATTGGAGTACTGAAATTAGTAAGCATCTGGATGGAACTTTAAGGCAAGATTTTAAGCACAGCAGAACTTTAAAAAAAAAATCTCTGCTGTGTAATTACTATCACTGGCTTGTGTCCTGACAGGGTTTATCTGCTCTCTGAGGCTCTATACCTACAAGATACCCACAGACCAAGTTGCTGAAAATGCATCTTCATCTGTCTGACCTCGAGTGTGTTTTATGCTGCCATGACAACTCGGTCACAAAGAGTCTTGAGTTTATGGTTTCCAGGCTTGATTAATACAATGTACTGTAATTAGGAATAGGAAAACCCCCCACAGGCTCTTTTCTGATTTAAATATTCCCACTGCTCCCAAGACTTCCCCATCTTTCATTGTGCATTGTTTCAGATGAGTCATAATTGAAATATTTATTTTGTTTAGTGCAGCCCAGACACTAGGAAGAGTCCCTGGAATTTATTTATTGGAGCTTTCAGCCTCTGAACAGCTTGATTTTGGGGTCTCTTTGAGAAGGCTGTATGATTTGATATGCATCCTAAGAATGACCAGAGGTTCTAGTATAACAGCATTTCCATGTTGTGCTTCTACAGCATCAGTGCTTATACAGAAAAGAATTACAGATAATGCAAGCAAGACTACTTATTTTGCTTGTCATATTCTTCAGGCATTGTTACTTCTTTCCTGTACCAGTGTAGATGGGAAATGAGTTGGTGAATAACATTTAAAGCACTGAAATGGGAAAGCAAGCAAAACACCAAGCCACATATATTTAATTTTTCTAAGTACAAAGGTTACAGGTTTGACAAAATAGCTTTAGAGTTCTCAATTTTTAAAATGTGAATTGTAAGTTAACCAAATCACATTACTTAAATTTTTTTGACTACATTTGCTGTAGAAATATGCGCACAGCTACTGTTTTGGTAAACAAAGCCTAGTAGCCAGATGGCAGAAACATTTAAAACGTGAGTGATATGATTTGGGAAGCATCCAACTGGAATATGCTGTGCTTTGCCTAGGTACCTTAGATTTAGTACACAATGGAAGACTTTAAATGTGTTATCACTGCAGTGGCTTGATAGAACAAATAAGGATTATTTGTATTCTACATAACAGTCTATTAAACTTTCAGTTGATTTTTTTTTTTTGTGATAGATGATCCAAATTGCTGTCAGACTGTATTTACTTACACATAAACAGATGTACTTCTGCTCTGAATCAGGATTACTGTTCCAAACCTGGTTATGCATATTTTAAACAGCTGTTAAATACTATGTTTCAAATAAATTCTGCTTTCATGAAGGCTTAATTTCTCAAATAGGTCCTTTCCTCACCCTTACTCCATTCTGTCCTCCTACGAAAGGTTCATACTTGGTACAGTTGGTTAGCTACTGGATGACAGGAAAACTGCTGTTGAGGAAAGAAGGAAAATTGTTTTCTTCCTGGATATTGATGCCCAGAGTACTCTACTTTTATATATTTATTTTTTTTTATCTGTTGGGTAGTTGTTTACCATGGTGGATTAAAATAGTCAGCTTAGTAGTTTTGCCTAGTTTCTAAAAGTAGGCTATACACAAGGCTGGAATATTCTTAGCATCAACTTAGCCACCATCAAATTTATTGGGAGATAATCCGATCCAGCTTGGTGACACAGCTTTGGGAAAATATTATCCTTGAGCTATTTAGTAGCAAAATACTAGAACATGAAGTATCACCGTGTCTCCTTTTAAGGCTCAGGGCAACCCCCATGGAGCAGAATTTGCTTTACTCCTCTTTCCTCCTCCCTCTTCCCTCCCAGGGAGGAAAAAAAAGACCTTACATAAAGTTTCTCATGCTGAGCACGTGCATGAGGTGAGTCCCGAGGCGCACTGGCAAAGCCTTAACCCGTCTTATTCCAGCACTGATAACCATCCAGAGCAAACGGTACAAAACCAGGGGGGCCAGGAGATCAAAAAGAAGGTGAATAAATGTATGGTACATCACAAACCCCAGTAAAGACATCTCTGTCCTAGCTTCCAACTTTAAGTTCTTCAACCAAGAAAAATCACTTATGTTCGAGCCCCATGTTGGGCGCCAATTGTTTTGTCTCCATTTAAGGCTAAGGGCAAGCCCCATGGAGCAGAATCTGTTTTACCCCTCTCTCCCCCTCCTCTTCCCTCTCAGGGGAGGAACAAAAAGAACTTACACAAAGTTGGAAGTTAAGATTACAATTTTAACATGGAACAAAAAGGTATTAAGGAAAGGGGAACATACAGAGATATTAAGAGGAAGTGTATGTACAAATATATACAAAACCGAGTCTTAGATGGCACTGGATTCTACCGAAGCACGTGGAGTTGGAGCCAGCCACGTGGAGGTGTGGTCCCTCCAGGAATCCCAGGAAGAAGGGGCAAGCGGACCTTCCTGTGTCCTTTTATAGCGTGTGGCAGGAAGGAGAGTGGAATAGCCGCTGCACCTGTCCCCACCCAAGCCTTAAACCACAACACACCAGTAAATGGTGGCAGACTTCTTTCTTTACTGAAAAATGGGCTAGATTGTTCTGCAAGCTGCCTGCCTATTCTCTCCCCCCGGCTTTTGATGTGGGAGAATTGCATTGTGAACAGTTGAAGCAAACAAGCCAGACCACCACCACCATCCCACCCTCCTCCCCCTTCCTGTCTAGACTGCCAGTTTCATGCACTGCTCTTCCTTGAAACAGACATTACTCAGAGGTTGTGCTGCATGCTCCTCCATGAGCAGCAGTGTGGGCTCTCTTGCTTTTGTTGTTTGAAGTTCACCTTCTGCCAGGGTTAGACATCCTTTTCATCTGAGGGGTCAGTTTACTCTGCAAGCTTTTTATGTATAACCTTCTGCTTTTCAGAGTGCTGCAAATAGGAAGCGTTTTTTGTCAACTGAAGCCTGACTCTTCTCTGGGATTGGGACAGGCTGGGTGTCACACAGGCATTCCTCCAGGATAGCTGCCAGCCTTGCTGTGCCTTAACCCACTCTGTCATCGTGCAGTGCTTTCACTGCCTTTCCTCATCATGACCCTGTGCAATCCATAATAAAGATAGAAATAGATCCTTTCCACCCCACCCCCTCCAGCCTCTCCCACCAGTGCAGATGATTTTTGTGGATTGTAAGTATAAACAATACTCCAGTGCTGCAAACATTAGCAAACTACCTCTGGCATGATGGAAGCTTTTTCTCTGTCCTTTGAAGTGATGGTGAAGTAGGCCAGTGGTGTGCAGCATCCAAGTGTTGGAGTGAGTGACTTCCCTTAGGGCAGGGTCTTTGGATTCCTGGGGAAAACAAAGCAAAACAAACTTCATTAGATCATTGAAGACACACGTACATAGTGAGGTTACTGTCTTCATTACCTATAAAGAACAAGAGGCTTCCTTTGCTTTCAAGAAAGGGGTTTTCTTGCTGGAGAACTCCAGGCCAGGTGCTCTGCATCCAGATCTTTTTATTAAGACTTTTTTTCTTGCTTAACAGATGATCAAGAAAAAAACCCAAAAGGTTAAGTAGTTCATTTTCAGTAAGTTTTGTCCTGATTTCAATATTAAATCTGAAAAATAACTACCAGTAGTATTTGTTTGGGGTTGGTCAGACTGTAGAACATATTTAAAGCCATTATTCCTTCTCTTACTAAACCACTATTTCATTACAGCAGTAGATCCTACAAATACGCTTGGAAACACTTTGACTATACAAATGAGCTCATATAAAAATTCCCTTTTCAAATGTGGTAGACAGTAAGGTTACAGGGACAGCTAGCAACAAAATCCCTGAAACTCACTGCGTAGTGCTTGTGGCTTTTCCAGTGCTCATTTATTTGGAAAATGGACTGAAGAGGAAATACAAAGGCTATTTCTGTTAATATCCTGGACAGCTGGGCAATTTATTTTCAGTTTAGCTTTTTCCAGAAATGAAGTCTTAGCCTGCTTTAAAAGGTGGTTTCTTCAGTTGTCTTTTGTTTTTCATGGTCTAGAAGATTTGGAATTTACATTACCCTCTCATGAAAAAAAATAAACATCACCTTTCAAAACACAATGTGTGGACTGTGGCATAATGTACTCTTAAAAAGGAAGTAAGTTCTTTTTTCTGACCAGTTTTATCTCTAGCAGGACTATTTTAAAGGATATTAAATTTACAAAACCAGAATATAACTGTTCCATTTCTACTTCATAAATTTTATGTAGATTAATTAAAAAATTAAAATATATTAGCCTTTTTTAGAGGAGCCTTGGTTCTGCTTCATTATTTTGGTATTCAGATTTTCTCTTCATGTGGATGACAAGGAGGTTGTCTTTGTTAAATATGCCTGTGGTGGAAAAAGTAGATTTTTTTTTTTCCTTTGTTCTCAATCTGGCTTAATTCATTTGAGAAATGACTGCTTGCCCTCATACACTTCATAGATTTCAATAGTTGTGGCTGTCCTTCCTCACTGATAGGGCCACAAACTTTGTGTATGTGTGCATGTGTGTAAGGGGTGGTATGTTGGTCTTTTCTTCTACCGTTCCTCCCTGGTACAGTCTTCTCAGCATCTGCAGTCCATATCCTAATCAGTGATGCATAACAGGCAGCAATCTACTTGAGCCTGCTGATTTCTCTAAGCTGTCAGGCAATGCAGTGATTCTCTGTCTTACAAAATTCTCAGGGTAGTGTTTGGATTGCACATCAGAGCAGTGTACGTGTTCATTGGGTGAGCAGAAAGGCCCGGTCCCCTGTAGGCCTTTGGTCATCATGAATGAGGCTTGTCTGTTGCTTAAAGAAAGAAAGGAGGGATAGGAAAGCCTTGGGCATCCTTTCATATCAACACAATGGGCTATTTGACCATCATGTGCTCATAGCAGATAAGGGAAGACTAGATTGAGGCTCTGTCTGACCAACAAGTGCTGTCTCTGCCACTTCCTTTTCATCTGTAGATATTTTTGTAGCTTGGAACAAGGAGAACAGATCATTTGCAACTTTGTTCCTAGCACCCTAAAGTAACCTGTTGGGTACTTCAGTGTTGTGACAGCTCCCAAGTCTTCCTAACATCAAAATAATCTGAAAAATATTTCTAGAGCAAATGTCTGCCTGCATAATCCTGAGCGTCTAGCTAACATAAACCTTGGTTTAGCTGAGTATGTTGGAATCTCCTTTGCCTTTTATATTCACCCTCCAACAGAGAGCAGATTATCTCTTACTCCAAGGCAGGTTTAAAGTAGTTTTTCCCAGGAGGCATCACTTCAGTAACACAGAGTAGATTCATTACCTTTACTTATGCTGCTTTGGAAGTACATAATTCAAGTCAAAATATGAGCTGGAAACCATACATGATAGTGTTCACTGTGTTTCTAGACTACATGGCCAATAGTTTTGTTGCCTGGAATAACCACGTTTGTAATCAGTTTTCCCTGAGCTCAGTACAGGGAAGATTGGTGACACTATGTTGAAAATATATTTGTCATTGGAGCGTATTGAAGTCTTTCCTGAAGGACGTGTGCTGGTCCAACGCTTGACTCCAAAACCATTGTTTCTCTAGTTTGAAACTCAAATCCAAGTTTTCTTTCCTCCAAGGTATTTTTGCCATTGTGAACAAAATTATTAATAACTGTGTGTAACAGAACTTAATATTACTGCTTCAAGTGTCCTCTGGTAGAAAGAATAAAATCTGTTGCAAAGGCCTCTGCTTTAATACAAGTATTCGCATTTCCAGTGGCAAGAGCAGCTTGGGTGTTGGGTTTTTTTTAGTCTAGAATAGTCTGAGCTGCTCATTTGAGGCTCTATTACAAAGAACACCAGGGAGAAGGCCTAATAAAAAGTATGATGTTTTTCAAAGGGAATAATGCTACTTAAGAGTACATAATATCTGAACAAACAGGCAGTGTACAACATATAATTCTGCATGTTATGCAGCACCATTAAATATACATATTAGTAAGGTAGCAGATGCTGTAGTTGTGAAATTGCCATGTAAAGTAGCAGTCTTTAGCTGCAGGGTACTGCTCTATGTGAGACTCCTTCACATGTAATAAATATCTAATTTCAGCTCTATAGTCCGTGAGAGACCAGAGGGTATCAGGGAGGGGTAGAGCGTTCCAGCAGCCAAAACCAGCAGGATGTGCTGAGATGTGCTTTTAACGTTTCTGAGCTCTTGAGGGTAAATTCATAAAGAGGGATGCTCATCTGTTACTCTGTATTCAAACTGAGGAATTATTGCTGCAAATGGACAAGCAGGCATGTGAAGTGCATGTTTCAGGGATGAGGTGGTGACAGGTATCTCTTCTGAGGTTGTAGATGTCTTGGTTTTTACTTTGTGTGCACAACCAACAGATGAAATAAAAACAAGCAAAGGCATATGTAAGAATTGGCACTGAAAAGGTGAACAGTGTTTTCCCTCATCCCTCTTTCAGAGTGCGTGGGAATGCTTGTTGATCCAGTTAACTTATGTCACAGACTGGAAGATTGAGTAGCAGCTGAATCTGACACTCACACATCTCATGGGCATTGTCTTGTGAGAGACAACTGGGAGTTTTCTTGCTGAGAAGCAGGGTTTTATTGCTGAGTAAGCAGGGACCAACAAGCTTTGGGTATTCCAGCCTCATTACAGATATTATTGTGTGTTTTTAAAAGTATGTTGAAAGTAGTTGGTCTGATGTTCAAATATTTATGCAGGAAAGTGACCCCATTTAACCTTAAAACATCATCATTGCTTATTAGAACCAGGCTGGGTATGTGAATCTTGTAAGGACTTACCTGGAGAAATTAAGAAGTGGTATCATATGGACATTTGTCACATTCTCATCCAGAGATTCAGACTGCAGAGAGAAAAGGCAGATTTCTAAGGAAATGGCTGATAATGTTTACAGCTTCTTGTGTCTGTCTCACTCCTTATCAGAGGAGGAAGCATCCTGTTTGACTAAACAGGAAAAAAACAGATGTAGGGAATAGTAATCCTTGCTACATGATCCACCTTGGTATAGTGAATGATCTATTTAAGCCGTTTCTCAATGGATAAAAATAACTAAAATCATAGTCAACCTTCTGGAAGCATAAGCCTAGTTAAACAGTTCTTTTCCTTCCCATTTGACTGGAGAGGGTATGGGATGGATTTTTTTGGAGGGCATCATTTCAATTTTAAAAAGTGGACAACTCTGTCATAGTACCCATCTGCTTCCTTCAAATTAATTCTGCTGAGAGAGAGCAGTGGGGATTTGCAGAAGGGGATGGGGATGTTGTTGCAGGGAACAAGACTGCAGAGCATTCTTTCTAGATACTTTAAATTTTCTTTGAACTTTTTTAAGTATAAAGAAAAGAACCAATAGTCCTCTGTGTAAAGGGCCTGGCTTTGAAGTATTTCAGCTTGTCTTGATGAGACCTGGGATTTTGACAGCGTTAAAAGCTAAAGGCCCAGTTTTCATTTTAAATTTCCTCTTCATCATTGTAACAGAGACTAGATACAGAATTTAATTCTGTTCCTGGCTTCCTTATTGTGATTTAGAGAACTACTTCAAATACTAGCAAGTCTCTCAATCTGAGTATCTTGGGCAACACTGAAAATTAATTCATATACAATTTTGTCTCTGTCTTGTTATTTAAATGTACTGTGACAACACAGCCTCATTACATGTTATGATGTAATAGTCCATGAATATGTTGCTGAATTTAACCTGAAACTATCTTTAATCATTAGTAATAATAACGACAACTAATATTAGAGGCATGGTTCTTGTTCAGCTTTTCTGCCAGCAAAGGGCACCTTCCATCTTTACTTACATCTGTTTCAGAGTTTGTATAAACATCTGGATTTTTTCTTTAAGAACTTGGAATAGTCTTTTCCTTCCCCACCCAGTTATGCTTATGTAGGTTATGATAAAAGCTGAGAGCATAGGCTGAGAACCTTTCCTTATCACAAAAGGTCTGTCTATAGGTCGTGAGACCTGCATCAAAAAGGAGATTTAGTACAAGACCAATGTCTAGTTTGAGATAAGTAAAATTGACAACGTTGAGTCACAAAATTAGTCAGCAGTGTACTTGGTCTTGGGGGTTGGGTTTCACATTCCTCAGCAAGCCTAACCCTTGACTGTTTTAGTAGGCAACTAAAGCTAACAAAACGAGGATTTAACCACGCTTCCACAAGTACACCACATACCGGCTTATCACAAATGTTAATAGCTGTAGTACTAAACATAGGTTGTCAGAAGCTGAAGCCCTGGAATAAATGGCAAGAGAATGGAGGGATCTGGAAAGGAGTTACTTCATGCCTGCATGAAAGCAGCTTGTTGCTTGGCTCACTGGTAGATAGACTTGCCATCCTCACGGTTTTTGTCTTCTGTCTCCTTGTTATCAAGTCTCTCCACAGTGCACTCTAGAAGTGAAATAAATAATGGTACATGTTATGTACTGACATGCTATCTAGAATCTGGTCAACAGAATAATTGTAGCTTCTTAACTTCTGGTTGCTAATAGTTTTCTTGGCTCTGGCAAGGAGGAATGATGTGCCTTCATTTGCAAATTAGCTTTAGAGGAAGCGGAGGGTTCCTAAATTAACTCTTTAAGAGAATGGCATATTAATCTTAACTGCATTGTTTGAAGAGAAGCCCTGCGTTCTGAATGTGCTAGCAGTGCCTTAGTAGAAGAACGTACATCACGCTTCCTCACACACACAGACAGACACACACTGACCCTTACTTATTGCAAGCGCTTACTGTGCATGCAGTTTACAGAAATTAGAGATGCCAGGAAATTAGGGCTTGGAAATGTATGTAGGTTTTTTGTTTGAACTAACAGATACTTGTATTTTATAAATATAAAAAGGTATGGGCAATTTAGACTCAAAATTGTTTGTGTCTTTTGAAATACATTTTTCTTATGTGAAGCCTATTCATTCTGCATCCTGTGTCTGGAAAGAAGTGGTGCATGTCTATATGGAGCAGTATGAGTATGGCAAGTCTTACTACCCAGTTTAGATGATGGGGTGCACTAGCCACAACTACTGTATATTGTTTTGATTTCATTGAGTAATAATTGGAACAGTGAGAAGTGAATTAAAATCCAGCCTAGCAATAGTACGCAAAACTGTGAGCCACAAGAACCTGATTTCATACAATATGTCCATTTGTTGTGTGGGCTTAGGCTGTGTGCCAGTGTTATCAAGGATATTCTAATGTATTACATGTGACCTTTACATTACCTTTTTTAACACTTTAGTATTACAATAGTTCCTTGGGATTCCAGCCTGCATGTAGAACTCCATTGCAGTTGTTCCTAGACAGCTAGAAAAAAGATGCTTCCTGTGATGGTGGCTTCAGCCATGCAAGGGTGACTCACTTATGAAGTTAGTGGTTAATTTTTAGACTTTTGTCCTGGAACTCTTTCAACACTATGGTTTTTGTGTCTTTTTCTCTGCTGCTTTGTCAGGAAATACTATGTCGTACTTCATTATTTTTGCTGGAATCCCTTGTAATGCTCTGGTGTCCAGACGGAAGTTGCTGAAAATATATATCTTGTAAAATTTGTTGTCTAAAATGAACTGAGTTCCTCCCGAAGTCCTGTGTAGTGACTGTTTAACACTTAAACCCCTCTTTTTTTCTTTTTTACTTCCACTTTGATTATGGATAAATCAGGTGCTCAGTGAACATCCTGACTCTTGCAGTAATACACAAACATTTATTAAAAGAACAAAGGCAATAAAAACATATTGTAAATGCTAAGAATGTCTTTGATTTGGTATATAAGTGGAAAAAACAGAATCATGGCCATAAAGAAAGTGTCTTCCTTACTTCTGTGAGTTTTAATGCTATTTTTTGTTCGGCAGTGCAGTATTGATTTCTTCTTTTTTCCACCTCTTTTGTAAACAAAAGAAAGTTATTTTATTCCACAACCAGCAATGGAAATGGGAGTTACCATTTCCTCTTTTAGGCCAAGTACAACATTTTCTAGTGGAAGATCAGTTTAGTTTCAAAGTTACATTGGTCAATGCTTTTGATAGCTTAAACTTGAAGTATTTGAGTGTGATCTTAAATTACACAATCAGTTAAATGTTTGGTAGTGTTGGAATGACCTGGATACCTTTTTGTGGTGGGTTTACCTTGGCTGGGTGCCCGGTGCCCACCCCTAGTCCCTCTATCACTCCCCTCGTCCCCCACCAAAACCTCCGTCAGCAAGGCAAGCGGGGAGAAAAGTAAGATGGAAAAGGAAAACCCGTGGGTTATGATAAGAAGCAGTTTAATAAACAGCAGAGAAAGCAAGGTCGCGCGCGCGCGAAGCAAAAGCAACAAAGCCGTTACTCTCTACTTCCCATCCACAGGCGGTGTCAGGCCTGTCCCGGGAAGCAGGGCTCCAGAACGCGTACCGGTTGCTCGGAGGACAAATGTCTTCCCAGAATCCCCCCGTCCTCCTCCCTTTATAGTTGAGCTGACGTCATATGGTATGGAATATCCTATTGGTCAGCTCGGGTCGGCTGTCCGGGTTGTATCCCCTCCCAAATCTTGCCCCCCCACACACACACCCCGTCAAAACAAGGCTGTGTGTTATCAACACCTTCTGGCTTCCAGTACTGCAGCATGAAGGCTGTATGGGGAAAATCAGCTCAGACAGACCCACTGCACTTTTACAGCAGGATGCCTGTGTTTCAGACATCCTCCGCTGGATTTTCCCTAAGTAAGCATGGCTGTGGAAATCAAGACACACTTTTTTCTTAATTTCTTCCTAAGTTTATATCAGTGATTTCTGTTGTCTTCCTTTTTAGGATTTTATCGACTTCCAATTAAAAAATGCAGTGGAAATTTGATCAAGCCTTTATCAAGACGATGAGAAAGCAGTTTCTCCTGATGATAAAGCAGTGTTACGAGTCAAGCAGAACATAACTTTTAGAAGTTTTTCCTTCTTTCTTTGACCTATGTTCTGATGAAGCTCTGTGCTTTTCTGTGGCCTGTGTTAATTGAATTTGATTTCTTTGAACAGTCGTGTAGACAACTGCTAATCATGCTTTATTTGTAAAAGCTGAGCAATGTTGGAGCCTTATAGAGGCACTGTCAAGTTAAGTCGAAGATGGACCCTTTTAAGATGATTAGGTGAAGCTGATAATAACCTGAGTGACATAATAAAATGACATGTGGTAGGAGCAACAAAGAAAGTGAAGAGAGAGGAGATGTGGTTGGACTGGCAAAGGGAAATTTTGAAACAAAACAAAAATTTGGTTAGACTGGGTTCTTCCTCTTTCCCTCCCTTAAAAATGATCAGGTCTTGCTTGAAGGTTTTCTTTGGTCTCAGATGATTTTATTTCTGTTATTTCTTTAGGTGGAGATAGATTATACTTAGTTAAAGGTAAGCCTATACGGTAGACATGTAATACAGAAAACTTCTTTCTTAGCAGTAAGATTGTAAATAGTAACTTTAAATAATATTATATGTTTGACGGGCAGTGCATTTTCTAAGTTGCTTAAAACAATTGATAGTCTCTAAATATTTACTTTTATGAATGTAAGAGCAGCCTATTTCTTTTACTGCTTTAAGGATATTTTAATGAAAGCAGGAGGTTTAATCTGGGTTTATTTGGTTTTGCTGTTCTTCCTCATTTGCAGTCACTCCCCCATTTGTGGTATTTATATTTGTGTTGTAGCAAGTAAGCATAATTTCATCCTGCAAATGTGATGCAAAAACTAAATATCACTAAAAACTGAAATGGCTTCACCTTGGGAGATGGATACTCTGAGTTATGTGATGAATCTCTGCTGCCTGCTTCCTACAGGAGGGATGCCAGCTTCTGCTTTGCTACCAGTAAAGCAAATTCCTCCTCAGATCTAGCAACAAGTGTCTTTGCATGGATGCTCTGAAGATCAGTTGTAATCAGCCCTTGTTCTTGAGCACCCTCAGCATGTTCCTGGGATGCAGATCCTTGCCGATTGTTTGCACACCCTGCTGTCTCAGTCTGTTCCCTTTGCAAAAAAAAAAAAAAAGGGGGGGGGGGGAGTGTGAAGNGGCCTGTGAAGTACACCAGCAGTGTGAATGTTTGTTTATGAAATTTAAATGTCTTAACCTCTAGTTTCCAGGTTTTGTTACAGCTGAATGTAAACTTGAATGTGAAGCTGACCTACATTTATATTCTATTACAATTCACCTATAAACATTTTAGTGTACATTAGCTGGACAGACTGGGCAGTGTGGTTAGTTAAAAGCTCAATTATTTTGGAGTAGTTTCACTTCTAGCAACTTTCTTGAGTATTAATTAAGCCTTTTTATTCTTCACCCTTTGTTTTGAATTTATTTGTAGTTTCTCACCAGTGCAGTTTTAATGACTTCCACTTCACACTTGCTGCAGCAGGCTGCTGTATGATGACCAGGCCAGTTTCCCTTGGCTCAGATGGTCTATTGGGTTTCCCTGAGAAATTTGAGGCATCTGTATTCCATACGTCATAAATCATAAAATGTTAATTTGCCGACATTCTGCAAAGCTTACAGTTTTGGGGGCATTCTTGGGGTTTTTTAATAGCTGTCACATGATCTCTGTGGGGTATATTATTAGAAAAATTGTCATTTATATAGATATATAATAGAATCTTAGAATGGTTGGGATTGGAAGGGACCTCAAAGGTCATCTAGTTCCAACCTCCTTGCTGGAGGAAATGAAGAATTTCCTCCTAATTTCCCATCTAAATTTGCCCTCTCCCAGTTTGAACCCATTACCCCTTGTCTTATCACTACAGGCCTTTGTAAAAAGTCCCTCCTCAACCTTCTTGTGGGTCCTCTTCAGATACTGGAAGGCCACAATGAGGTCTCCCCAGAGACTTCTCTTCTCCAAGCTGAACAATCCCAATTCTCTCAGCCTGTCTTTGTAGGAGAGGTGTTCCAGCCCCCTCTGATAATCTTTGTAGCCCTCCTCTGAACCCTCTCCAACAGGTCCGTGTCTTTCTTGTGCTGGGGCCTCCAGAGCTGGACACAGTACTCCAAGTGAGGTCTCAATGAAAGCGGAGTAGAGGGGCAAAAATCACCTTGCTTGATCTGCTGGCTACAGTTCTTTTGATGCAGCCAAGGATACGGTTGGGGCTTTCTGGGCTGCACTTGCACATTGCTGGCTCATGTTATGTCAGCACCTCTAAGTGTTTCTCCTCAGGGCTGCTTTCTGTCCACTCCTTCCCCAACCTGTATTTGTGCCTGAGATGCCCCAACCCTGGTGCAGAACCTTGTATTTGGCCTTGTTGAACTTCATGAGGTTCCTCTGGTCACTTGGATCACTGGCCTGCACTTAGATATCAAGCCGTTGATCGCAGCTTTTTGGCTGTGACCATCCAGCCAATTCCTTATCCGCTGAGTGGTCCATCCATCAAATCCATGTCTCTCTAGTTTAGAGACCATGATGTCATGCAGGACAGCGTCAAAGGCTTTGCCCAAGTCCAGGTAGATGACATTAGTTGCCCCTCCCTTATCCACCTATGCTGTTTTTCCATTGTAAAAGGCCACCAGATTTGTCAGGCACAATTTGCTCTTGGTGGAGCCATATTGGTTGCCACCAATCACCTCCTTCTTTTCTATGTGCCTTAGCAGAGCCTTCAGGAGGATCTGCTCCATGGTCTTGCCAGGCACAGAGGTGAGACTGACTGATATAAATAAATATCCTATCTTCTGGTATCTCACAGTAAACTGTACTTTTCTACCCATCAGCTTCAGAGTTTCCAAGCTCACACTCAGATTTTTCTTTTTGACTTATTTTGTGTGCTGTTGCTCTTCAATATGTTGTACTGATAAGCTATTAAAATTTTAGTACAGGAGCAAAGTTTATTTTAAAGTGATGCCCTTTTAGAAAACAAACAACAAACAAAACAAATCAACAAACAACCCACACAAACCCAGTGAAATACAAAACCAACAAAAAGGCTTGGGTTGTATACCTGATAGAGAGTGGCCTGCAGCCACAGATTGCTTGCCTTCTTGACCTAACAGGAGTCAGTCAGCGTTCACACTTCTAGTGAATGCTCAGCACTATGTTAAGCCTTTAATTGAAGAGACTTGTCTGTTTCTCCTCTGCTTCTGCTTTGTGAGACATAAGTATAATTTGCCATAGTATCCTAGATCACAATTTGAGCGTCACTGTGCTAGAGTTCTATGTTATTGCAGTCCAGAGGCATTTTTTTAGCGTATCTCCTATTTACACAAAGATTTTGCTGCTTTTGCTTTACCCACAAAGCTAATTCTACAAACAACTAAGACAGGGTTGATTATATCCATAATAAATAGGTTGGATTGCAGATGACTTTAAGGTTTTCAGAGATGTGATTCAAGGCTGTGGGCAGTGCTGGTGAGAAAGTCATTCTGTGGTTCATATGGGGTTCCTGTCGAGTGGGTTACAAGTTATTTAACCACAGGAATAGCAGTGAAACCTTGAGGGACCTTGGAGGCCACACTCATGGGGTGCATGTTTTGTTCAGTGCCTCCACCTCCAGACAATATGAGCCATCTGCATCTGTCTTAAAACAGTCCAGATCTTATATGGCTGTTGGGCAGGAAAAGGCATTTTTCTGTGCTATTTTCTGTTTAAACAGTCTTTCCTTCTCTTTAGGGAATAATAGTCTGGATGCGTCCCATCCACAGTCATCCATGACCCCTACTTGGACCACAGTGATAAGCAGCTGGTTTTAAGCAGCATAGATGTGATCAAGCTTGGTTTGAGGGGTTAGTGGAGACCTTTGTCTATTGACTGTAATTGGCTGAACAGTTCTCAGACTTGAAGGTTTGGGCTGCTGAAGGAAGTAATGGAAATTTTTTTTCTAAGTGCAACTGTTGAGTTAGTGTTAGGAGAAATAAATCTTGCTGTTTAAGTCAATAGTGCTGTCGCTGTTACAGCGTGCATGTTCTTGGGCATGTGCCAGCAGTGGTGAACTTCCAAGTTGTCAGTGGAGTGTGTGTGTAGAGTTATTTACTGCTACTTCCACTCTTTCTTGCTTGCTAAAGTCCCAAAATAACAAATCCTGGCTATTGTCTTTATGATAGGAAGTTGTGGAATCCAGGCAGCTGTTTGTGATGGGTCCTCTGTTAGTGTTTGGGTGCAGCGATAATGCCAATTTTATTCTAGGTGGCAGCACTCTCAAAATGTAAGCTCTTCTATACACTGTGCATTCATTAAATACAGTAACCATCTTATGTGTGGCTCTTGTTAATTAATCTTTTTTTCCACTCCTCATTACCTTTGTGCCAGCATGTTTAAGGTACTGTGGGTATTTTCCATTTTAAATCAGTGTTTTCTCTGTTTTATAAATAGGCTGTTAACATTAGCTTGAGGGTTAGTGGTGGTATGCAAAGTTTTGACTTTACAATAATTTAAAAGTGTGGTGTCAATTTGTTTTTAGTGTTCCAAAGTTCAGACAGGATTGAATTCAGGAGACTACTTTGACATCTTAAAGGAAAACCGCTTCTTAAAAGACAAAACTTGGATGAGGTAAATGTGGTTTAGACTTTTGCTTCTCTTGGGGGGGAAAAAAAATATGCAACCACTGGTTTAAGTTATGGAAAAAATAGCTAATGGGCATTGTTGGAAAATACTTTACATAACTATTTCTTGTTGTTTGGTAGGCAAGATGAAGCAAAGGTGTTTTTCACTTCACATAGTGATTGTGTTTGTCAAGTTACATAGTAGTATGAATAAATCTTAGCTGGTAGATTTGCAAGTTAATTTAAATGACTGTTAAAGATAGAGGGCATGATTCTGATTACCAACATAAGCTTACATAAGAGGAGGTTAGCTGCATAGGTCTTGCATGCTGAAGACCCCCCAGCTCCCAGAACAAGCTCTTCCTTTTTTCCCTATAAGTAACCACATCTGCTGATATCTTCTGTGAATGTAAAACAGCTCATATGTTTTCCTGGCTAAGGAAATGCAGGTTTTGTACCATATTCTTCATGGTTCTTGGAATAAGGAAATACAAGGTTCTTGTGAACTGCTTGGAAAAAGGGTTGGTGGGTTAATATTAAAGAACAATACCCATTTTCCAAATACAGTTGGTAGCATATTTGCTAATTATAGGATAATGTGTGAATGGAAGATGAGGCAGAAAGCTTTTCAAGAGCCCTGTTTTTTAAGCTTTAGGGTATTTCTGTATTGCAGTTCTGACAATTGTATCTTCTGTAAAGGATAAACAATATGCAGTAGTGATGTATGGTTGCATTTCAATAAAAGCTTTCAAATGCAAGTGTGGACTTAAAATGGTTATTTTTTTCCCCTTAACCACTGGAATTGTTGACAGCACAGATGTATTTTTAATATATGCAGTGCAGGTTCACATTTTTAATACTTTTTTTAAGTACTATTGTATGTTCATAAGAATAGCCTGCTATTTTTTAAGCTGTTAATGTTTGTGTTTTGATATCATATTACTGATATTTTTGAATAAGCAGCTAAAAAGTTTGATAGAGAATTATGTTTTCAAATAAAGTTCACTCTATAATAACTTGCTCTATTGTTAACTCGATCACAAATGAATGCAGCTCCCCTTGAATGAGAGGGTTTTTTCTTTAATTTCTTTTTCCTGTGCCTACAGGAAGATCTTAGAATTCTAAATTACTGAAAGGAGAGAAACCAACAGTCTAAAATTTTAGACTGAATGTATGTATATATATGAATTTATAGCTAATTTAAAAGTTGTACTCTTGTTTTATTGAACCACAACAACATGCTGTGTGGTTTTCCCTCCCCTTCCCCTCAGCATTTTACATGACTTGTTTTTCTGATAGTTTTTGTTCATTTTGGTCAATATTTTCCTAAAATGCATCTTTGGACTTGGGTATGTTGAGGAAGATGCTCTGTAACACAAGGTGACAGTAGGAATTAAATAATCTCGTGAGATATCATTGATGATATATATTTAGTGAAGTAACTTTGCTTATCTCAGTATTTCAAAATTTTTCACTTGAGTAACTAGAGCCAACCTACTTATGTTTCTCTGCATGCCACTGTCATTTCTCCTCTTTAGTGACTTAGTTTGAAGTTTATTTTGATTTGTTCTGTGAAGTAGTCATTTTTTATGACAAGCATATATACAGGTACTGGCAAATACTACATTGTAGTAATGTGAATTTTCATTTATCAGGCAACTTTACAGTCCTAGAATGTTTTTAGTTAATGGTTTGGATGCTGTCAAACAGATTTTGGCAAAAATTGCTTTGTAAAATTCACTTACTTATTAATGCTTTCCTCCTGATGGCACTTTGGCAGTCTCCTTCCGAAAGTATGCAGCTGAAAATGCTATTTTTTGGCTGTTAAATAATTTTTGTGGTGCATTTGAGGTGAGTGTTCAATAAAAGCAAAATCACTTTGTAAAAGAGCTTAATTTGATACATTGTTTTAATGCTCCAACTGTTTTTCTAACTGCATTTTTGCAGAGTGCAGAGCCTCTGTGCATTGATAATGTCAGCAGAGCTTGAATTACTGATCACGTGCTGGTTTGAAAACAGTAAAACATTTTGAACTGCAGCAGCTGAAGGGAAAAGGTGAAACATGCCTGCTCTATAAATAACTTCTGTAGGGAACATGCTTTTCTGCCTGCATTGGTTTGGTGTCTTTAGATAATAATGAACAAGTTTTTTAGTTTACAAGTGAAACATTAGTGTTCTTGGGGGTTTGGGCTGGATTTCCA
>VYZX01008296.1:3053-15795 GCA_013401335.1 Brachypteracias leptosomus | reverse complement strand
TAGCTGAAGAGACTTTTCTTGCTACTTAGGACGTTTGTGAAAATGTCATTATCTTAGTCTGTGCACAGGTGATTCCTTTTGTACCATCTCACTTCTTGGTAGGCTGTAAATTATTGACGGTGAAAGCTTTCTAGCTAAACACAGTGCTTCAATTTTTTACCTACTACTAACTTTCACATTTTATTAGGAGGTTATTGGATGGTTAGGTTAGAAAAGATTAAGGCTGTCTGCAGAAGTGGAACAGCCCTCCCTGTTGAGTAGTCTGTAGTGTTGTGGGCAGTGGAGAAGGTGGCATTTCATGTCTGGTAGGTTAAATTATAACAGCCCTACCAGGGCTTCTGAGCTGAAGTTTCCTGAATTGATTTCTCTGGAATGTTGAAACCTTTTAAATGGTTATATTTACTAACAACAATTTCTTTTTATAAAAGCACAAATAGAAAAAGAGGAGGAAAATAGTGTTTCATAATTATCAGGTGTAATAAATCATTGTGGCATAGATAAAGCTTCTACACTTTAGCCTGCAAGAGCAGCTGATATTTTTTGTTTAAACCCTCTGTAATTTAAGAAGGCTAGGTTTGGTAGCTGTGACTGTATTAGTGCTGTCATTGTCAGAACAGGATCTGCGTTTATAAATGTTGCTGATTGTGAATTCTCAAAAAATCTCAGGGAAGAGGGAGTGGGAGTTGTGAGCCATGTTTCTGTCTGAACGGTGTAGGGACTTAAAGGCAGACCTGCTGTTAACTCTAATTTCTGGAGGTATTCCAGGAAGATTTTAATTTTTTTGAATGCTTGAATTATATTCTGAAAAAATTTAAAAGTGGTTTTATTGTTTGAGCAGCTGGTTGAGTGCTTTTGATTTTTTTTAAAAGAATTACTTTAATAGAAAAATATTCCATTGGGCCTTTTTCTATTGGAATTAATAGGAGTTCACGTACTTACTGAGGGTAAGAAGTGAGATCAGGCCCTTCCAGTGTTCAAGTGATGGGCTTTTCCTCAGCTCATAGACGAGAGATAGTTTTGTATATGCTACATTAGGAGAGTTATGTGAAGAAAACTCCTGTGCAGTTTCTTTGGGACCACCAGTCCAACTTTCACTTACTGGGAATTAACCTGAAATAGAGCTAGCTATATTTTAACAAATTCTTTCTTTTTGAGAAGACACTTAAAAGAGCATGTCCTGACTACTTAAAAACCAAAGGGAAAGGCAGAGGAAGTAGCTTATGATGCAAAGGGCAGTTCCACTCCTTGTGAGAGAAGACAAGCAAGAATGTTATGTATGCCTGGACTTGTTCTTCCATCCCCCTTCCTCTCTGTGCACTTTACAGCTTGCTGCCTCTTCAGCCTAGGCTCTCAACTACTTTAGCTGGTAAACACCCTCTTGCAAAATCGAGGTTAGTGTGTGCATATGACCTTCTTCAGGGCAAAGTATCAGACTACCACAGTTGAGTGTAATCCAAACAGTGAAGCTGACTGTACAACCTGCTCTGAAATGTACAGTGTAAACAAATGGAAAAAAAATTGAGAGATTTTCCTCTCTGTTTCCTGTAACATGAAGAGCTTTTTAAAACAATTGGAAATGCAACATTTTGGACTACCACTATGTATATATTTTTCTTTTTCCTGCTTAATTTTCATGTGGTACTGCTTCAATACATTTTTCTGGTATTTCAAAAATACTAAATCAGTTTTGAACTTTGAGGGAGTGTAGTTTTGTATTTCTGTTATAACACAGAGTGTAGTGTTTGTATGAACTGTCCAAGTTTATTACAGGTATGGCATAGGAATGTAGTTGTATCACCCTGTATCTATGCCTCTGACTTAATGCTTGAGCCAGAATATGTCACGCGTATGTAAAAATCCAAAAGAAACCCCTAAATTCTGCTACTCAGCTCTCAATACTTCATCACTAAACCTTGGCCTTCATGCAAAATTAAAGTGAGTTTAATTCTGATCTTAATAGACCTTGGTTCAGCAGGGTGCTGTGCCAACTAGTGGCATCTTTGCTGAAGCAAACATCTTTCTTAAAATACAAGAAAACCTAGTGCTTTTGCCTCTGGTTTATTATGCTGAAAGGAGAACAGGACCATAATGCAGACTTCTGAAACAGCGCACACCTCTCTCATTCTATGTTATAAATTTGGTATCCAGTGTATTGGCAGCTGCAGCAGTTTCCATCTCCAAAGAGCTACACAAACATAGCTGTCCTACTCCATCGCTTGAGTGAAGGTGAACTTTAACATGAGCTCAGTGGCGGGAGAGGTGAAAGCAGAGTGACTTTTGTCAGTGAGTCAGTGGCCGAGTTGAGAGTAGGACCCGTGTTTGTGCCGCTAGAGTGCACTACTCCCCTCTTACTTACTGAGAGAATGGATAAATATGCCGGTAGGTGCTCAGGCTCCCTGCTGGGGGCTTTGGAAAATTGCTACCAACTAGCTGAGGTACTGGGAGTTTCATGTTGCTCTTAATTGTGGATACAGCTCTGTTTCCACAGCTATCATTTACCAAATAAGTGTTTTCCTTACTGTCACTCTCATGAATGTTCTAATGGAATGGCAGAGGGCTTTTAAACTAGCTTTTTACCCTTTTCCGATTTCATTGGAGATGAAAAAGGTATGTACAAAAGAAAGGATTAATCATATCTGTAATTAAAGCAAGCTCTTTAAGATACATCATTTCTCAAAAATAGGTGATGAATTTTACTTTATTAATGAAACGTTCTTAATAATGAAATCTAGTATCTTACTTACATTAAGTTCTATTTTTCCCTCTGCACAGGTTTCCACTTGAGTGGCACAGTGACAGAACCTGCAATGCAATCGGAGCCAGAAACTGTTTGCAATGTAGCTATCAGCTTTGATCGTTGCAAGATTACCTCAGTGACCTGTAGCTGTGGAAACAAGGACATATTTTACTGTGCCCACGTTGTGGCACTCTCTTTATACCGGATCCGCAAGCCAGATCAGGTCAAACTGCATCTTCCCATTTCAGAGACACTCTTTCAAATGAACAGAGACCAACTACAAAAATTTGTACAGTATTTGATCACAGTGCACCATACAGAAGTTTTGCCAACTGCTCAAAAATTAGCAGATGAAATTCTTTCTCAGAATTCAGAAATCAATCAAGTCCATGGTGAGTTTGATACTTATTCTTCCTTTTGCTTCATTGCCTCTTTGGTTTTGAGCTTTTATGTGGCGTTCAGGAGCATGACCTGCTGAGATCCCTTCCAGCCTGAGTTATTTTGTGATTCTATGGTGTTTACTAAAGAGGATTCTGTTACTGAACCTTCACTTTAAGATGTTTAGAAAACAGTGCTTTTTTGGGAAACAGAGAAGACTTCGTAAGCAATGAGCTTGATGTCTTCACTGCTATTAATATGTGGTCTCATCTGCTTCACACTCATATTTTCCAGTTATGAAAAACTGAGTAGTGATGTTCTTTGTATAACCACATTGCTTAAAGGAATTAACTTACCAACTTACAAACGGCATCTTTTTGTTATTTTGTTCTTTTTTTAACTTCTGACATTTTGATTGTGTAATTTTTATGCTTTGCCATTAAACCAAAGCAAATGGGTGTTAACTGTTTGTTGTTTGGTTTTTCACTTTTTTTTTTTTCATTCATTAAATAGACTTCTATTATCCTCTGGGATTTGGTTTCTATAGGAAGTCCGGAGAAACAGAAAACATGTGTTTCAGTGCTTTTTTACTGCTAGTGCTGCAGCAGCCTACAGCATCGGCAAAGTTCTTGGTCTTTCCTGCTCTTTCTGCTGCACGTGTTTGCCGTGGCTCTCAGTTTCTTGTATTGAACATCTTGTATTTTTAAAAGGGTGTTGAGTATGACTTAAAGCTTCTGAGCTGGCTTTTCTATGGACCCTGCTGAAACGAAAGTGGGTAATGGTGGGTTTTGAGGTGACCCAAGTAGTTTATTAGACTCCTTTGTCCCTGTAAGGTCACCTGTTAGAAATGTCCTTTGAGGTGACCAGAACTGTAAGCATAAGGACAGTTTAGAGGGGAAGAGTAAGTTACCTGAATATCTAAAAATACCTTGTTTGTTTGTTCATTGACAGGAACAGTTCTTGTGTGTTAGATATTTAAGAGGGATGACCACAATTCCAAAGAATTTCCAATACAAACAAAACCAAGCTGCTTAATATTAGAGAAAGAAAACTCTTTGTGTTAGATACAGTGTAGGCAGAACAAAAGGAGTCTTTCAGTAACAGGACACATCTGCAGCCTAGGGTCTTGTGACCCTGGCAGGCCCAGGCAGGTGGTGCTGCAAAAAGGTGAATTTCAGGAGCAGTGCTCTTTTTTGGCTTTGGCAGTGGGGATGTGGCCAGAGGCAAGGCGATTGCTCTAGTTGTTATGGAACATAATGGGAAGGTGATTGTCAAAGCTCCCTGCTGACAGTGAAAAGAAAAAGAAGTTAAAGTAGATGCAGGATATTAAGGAATAGATGAAGATGCTCAGATGTAAGCTGAAGGCATATATCGCATGAGAGTTGGTAATAGCCTGAACATAAGGAATTAAGAAGAGGGAGGAATTATGGTGAGTATGTGAGAGTGGCACAGGAGATTAAGTCAAGGGTGGTGAGAAAAGAGAAAGGTGGAGATGCGAAAGGAAGGATAGATGATATGGCTGTATTAGATATGCTATGACTAACGTGACAAGCTGTTTCAGAGAGTGCTTAAGCTTGATCAATATTGAGTCTATAATTACACTGATCATAGGCATGTTAGTCTTTGTCAGCCATTTTCTTATTGTCAAAATATCTCATTACTCATTTGTATTTAAAGTATTTTTAGAAAGACATTTGATGTCTATATCACAGCCCATATAAAAAAAATAATGGGAAACAAAAATCTAAGTTGATGATCAATTATGGATTTTCACAATTTGAGTAGGATAGTTTAGATTTATAACAAAACTAGTGTTTCTTACACATTTTGTGGTTTTCCTGGTAAATGAGATTGCAATGTCTTTATTGACTGTTGGTATTTCTTAATAAAATATCAAAAACTGAAGTAGAAAATCCAGGCAACATAAGAAAATAAACTGTTATTACCAAAGAAATTGGGGTTATGAAGGAGGATTTATAGTCTCCTGCTTTTCCTCTCAGACTCCTATAAAACCATGGTTTGACTTTTTACAGTGCTAAGAAAATGACGTTCTTTTAAGGAAAAAAGGAACTACTCTGATCATATAGCAAGTAAGCATTATTCTGTGATTCATACTGTAATTCTGTTATTTTGACCTTTAATCAAAATCCTTAAATTAAAATGAATAGAGTTAACCAAAAGAAATTGGCTGAAAATGGCAAAAGATATCTCTCTTTGGCTCTAGTAGCATAGGCTGGTGATCCTACACCATTCACTTTTTCACATGTACTGTGCTGCAGAGTTCAGTTTGTAATACAAAACTGGTAGACCTGTCTTGCTTTGAACAGTTTTAAGATCACTAAAGTAGTGTTTGAGGATTAATTATATTGAGCATTGTTTGAAGGCACAGGTAAGTAAGAGAGAAAGCTTACAAAAACTTGTTTGTGAAAATAAAAGTAGACCTGGCACAGAAACACCAGAAATATTTCTGTTAAGATGTTTAGAAAGAACTGTTTAGAATGTTCCCCTTTGATCGAAGGGAAGTCCTGAATCAGGAAATTCTCTTTAATATTACTTGGAGGTGTTTTAGTTTCAGGTTTGTTTTATATAAGACTTCAGATTTTATTTTATTTTTTTTCCCTTTCATGGTTGTTGTACTAGTGTAGTTTTCATACCTTTCCAGGCAAAATAAATCAGCTCTTTAATAATATTTATTTGTACATAAGAATGATCTGGGCCTTTGAAGAGCTGTGATTGTAGTGTCCTTGTTGACTTGCTTATGAGCTGGCTAGGGAGATGAAACAACTTTACAGTACTTTCACAAAAAGTGAATTGGATAATTGTTCATTTGCTCAAAATTCTGTCTTGGGCAGTATTCAGTGTTGGGCTTTGTCCACCTTCCTTATGAAGGAGGTTACTGGAGGAACTAGTGAAGTGACTTACATGGATTACACAGGTTTTGAACTGACAAATCCCTTTGAGTTCCTTAGTGGAGACAAATGATGCAATATCCTTTCTTGCTTTGTAACTGAGCCTCAGTCCAGGAAAAAATAAGGCAATGTTCTTAGAAGCACTGGAATGTGTTGTGTATTCACTAACCTGCTCATGAGAGCAGAGTGATTTATTGGGAATCCTCATCTGTATTTGCCATGCTAGTTGTCAGTTGGTGATGATTACATTACAAGAAGGCTTTGCATGTTTTTAGAGCACATTTGAGATTTGTTGTGTTCTGATTTTTCTCATGATACTGCTACAGCTGTACATGTTCTTGATGACTTCAAACCTGGAGATCTATGGGGCCTGATCTTCTGTACCAAAGCCAACTGTAACTGTTCATACTGATACCCCAATGTCTGCACTGCATAATTCCTAGTCTCACATTGGGTTTCATTGTGGGAATGCTGACTCAAGAAGCTGGATGTAGACTTGGATCATGCTTAACTGAGGTTGTTTTCCTCATTAATTTTTGTACTGTTGTAGCAGAGGAAGCTGGCAGGAGGATAAGGCTAGGAAAAGAACAGTCAAGATGACAAATTATCATCTGGGTCTGTAATCTTGGATCCTTAGGTATGAAACTTTCACTTAAATATACTGATTGGAAGGAAGGTCAAACTACATTCCTCAGAATTTGAGTGGAAATAGGAAAGTTAACTGCAAGACTGGGCGTGGGAGGTCTGTTTGCATGTTAATCTCATATTGGCATTGGTTTCTTATTATGTGCATAGTGAAAAAGGGTCTGTCTTTTATTGGCATAAGGACGGCCCAGCAAATCAATTTAATTTTTATCTTTTTAAGCTGTACTGTTTTTCCCGAGTATTTACTGCTGCAGTCTCTGCTCTTAGAAGAACTATATGGATTTCTCCAGACTTTCTCCCATTCTGTGATTCTCTGACTCAGTATACAAGTCACTCGCCAGTACAAACACCACGTGCAAATAATGAACTCAAATTTAAGAGGGAGGACCTGGGAGAAAGTGATTTAAGTACTTTTCTCAGAAGCAGAGGTACCTAGGTATTGTTTCTGTATTTGTTGAGGCAGATGTAGGTACACCCTCTTCAAACATTAATCTGTAACATATTAGGAGTGCTGGTGGAGGCATTCAAGAAGGAAACACCTGTCAAAAATAATTATTTAAAAGAAAATTTTAGAGTTTCTAGTGCTCTTCCTATATATTAAGTTTCAAAGGGCAATCTGTAGGTACAGGTGAATATGTGTTAATATGAACTTAGTGTATTTAACTGACATGATGGAGATTTCAGTGGAAAATTGTAGGGTAGGATATGGCTTAACAATAAAATACAATGTATCACTGATCTACTAGAAAAGGGAATGTTTAATGTAAAAGAAGATAAAGATTCCTTTTTTAAAAAAAGGAATCTTTCATATGGCCCTGCTTAAACTGGCAAAATTGATTGAGAGACAAGTTGCAAAATATGAATGTAGGAAATGGTCAGTGAGTTTCCTTTCAAGAAGGATGAAAATGAAGTGCTCCAATGCTTAATATGAAAACTTAGTGAACGAGATTTGGGAAAGAAGTAACAGGAAGACTAGCTGAAACTAAGGAAGTTTCAGGAAACCAAGTAGAAGTAAATAAATGGTACAATGGAAAATAAAACACAAATAGCTGCAAAGTCACATGAAAAAATAAATGATGAAATTAATACTTTCAGAAAAGTTATTTCCATATATATTGAACATTAACATATAACTTGTTATGTAGAAAATTGTGGGATTTTGTTTTGAGACATGGAACGTAAAAATAAATGAAAATAATGCATGCTAGTCTGTACTAATAAGGAATTTCTTTTATCTGCCACACACAAGTAGAATTTGGAACTTATTGCTATGTAATGTTTGAGACCTGGATTTTAGCAAGAGAGGTTAGATATTGTCAGCAGATAAGTTTGTGTTTTTCTATATGTGCAGGTGGAAAGGAAATAATTTTTTGGAAGTTAGAAACTTGTTTGGAGTTTATTAACTTTCCTCAGCAACTTAGCATAGCCTGTCCTCATACTTTCTGTTGTTAGCACTGGCTGCTTTGCAGTAGCTGCAGTTTTTCTTTGATGCTGTGCACTGATGAAGAGGTTATATTGCACCCAAGAGTTCTGAAATTAGGTGCAAGATGAAGTGCCTTTTGTCTAAACTTTGAATCTTTGGGGAATCAGAGGCATAAAATTTTTGATTCAATGTTATGATCTTTGTTTTTATATAATTATTGTTTAGAATAATTCAGAGGTTTAAAAATCAATTACTATTCTGTTGTGAATCAGCATACAGCAGTATTAGTTTCTAGCTAGGGTCATTAAATCTTTGCATAGCACTCAATAAGTCATGCCTTTTATTTGTAAAACTTTTTCCATGTCATCTCCTTAATGCTGCCATGGAATGATGTTTAATAAAATGTAACTAATCTACAGTTCATTTGTATATGCAATAAGACTTTTACAAAATGAAGCTCAAAAAAAGTTTCGGTATGGCTGTTGAGTAATTTCGCATTGTTTCATTGGAAGACAACTCTTGTAATGCTTCAAAAATAAGATTCAGGGAAGCAATTTGCCTTAAAGACTCTTTTCTATTGTTTTAACCAGATTTCGCCATTGATCTGCACCTGAGTATTTTGTAATATAGTCAATTCTTAGCCTATTTTAGTCAATGCTCCTGGCTTTGCTTCTGCTTACTTTTTGAGATTAAGTTCTCCATACGCAGCACCAGTTTTTGAACGTGGTTGCTCATTTTGAAAGCAGTTGCTCTTCAATGTTTCTGCTTTGTAGAAGTTGGGAGTTGATTATATTTAATATGTAACCTGCTATGACCATAAATATAAAAGGCTGTTACCCTGTTTCAAATTTTATTTGGGTGTTCAGTGTTGCAAACCCTTGTACACAATATGCATGCTATGATTGCTAAGATTGAAATTTAGTAATTTTAATAAAAAAGCATGAAGTGGGTATGTATGGCTGTACCTATATACTGAGTATAAATACTTTATTTATTGTATTTAACTGTAAGTACATGACATAAAATCTATTTCAAAGACCAGTCATGACAGAAGTTAAAAAAGCTAGAGGTTGGAGGGAGATTAATATGTTAGTATCTGTAAACTGATGCAGTATAATTACAGGTTTTACTATTTAGTATAATTATACAGTGCTTTCCAATTTCATAGTTCAAATGTGAACTAATTTATATTCATGACTCCCGTCTAAAGCATGTAAGTAATACCTATCCCCAGTTTACAAGTGGGGAATGGGATTTGATCTTAATACCAAACTGCACTTGTAGAGATTAAATTGAGGGCTGGTCATGTTCCTCTCTGTAGCCAAGTTATCCGTCTGACGAAGCCGTGTGGTGCCTGGTCAGGGCTGTGCTGTGCCCTGAGCAAACCCACCAGCTTTGGGTTGAACCTTCAGCTCTGTTTGGTGTTAAACTTCCTGCTGGCTATTGCTACAGCTCCTAAGGCAGCTCCCTCCTGTTGCTTGTGCAAGTAGTTTCTTGTCTACTCACCTAGTTCCATGTCTTCAGAAGAAAAGCAGCAGTGAAAAATCTTGTCTGTTGCCCTAGAGTGATCTGGTTTTGAGTGAGAGAGGAAACAGGGTAGATCAGATAGCGTTCACCAGACTGTAAGTGAATGTAGTAATCTTGACAAGTACCTAGTTGAGAGACATGGAGATGGTTGTGTTTCAACCCCAAAATAAGAGTGATGTGGGAGGTGGAAGCTGAGGCTTCCTCAGTGGCACTGCTAGGATGCATGGCTGCTGCCATGGTGGGAAGATGATTTAGACTCATGCCTGATCAGACATTCCGTCTCCATGCTTTGTTAGTCTGTGTTAGACTGCCAGCAGTGTTGAAAGATAAGTCACTTGCAACTGTAGCTGATGCTGATTACTTGTATACTGAAATGTCTTTATACATCCTGGTTAAAAAATTTTATCATACGGGAGGTAGCCTATATAAGGTATTTTGAGGAAAAATGGCTCTGAGTCAGATGTATCTGTAGTACTGTTCTGGACAGCATCGTATAGCTCAGATCCTCAGCTTGTTGTCTTCAGCTTTTACAGTCTTCTAGCCTACTGGCATGAAACTAGTACTGATACACATCTGTCAATGCTGAGCCCTGGGAAAGGTATATTTGGGATTGTGCCGGGAGAAGAGGCCTTGGTGGGGTCAGTGCTGCTGGCCCCAGGCAGTGAGTGCTCTTGTTCCTGTAAGGAACCCTGCTGTTAAAGAATCTTTGGTAGCTGTGTTGAAACTTAACCTTCTAGCACAAACTGACCAATTAGTTTTTGATAAAATGTAAATAGTTACAGAAGGAATTTTGTTGGTGGTTTTTTTTCCCCTAAATAGGGAAGCGTAGCTGAGGAGTCATGGGCTTTTTAAAATTCAATTTTAAAGTAGCCATACCAAGATTATTTAAAGATAAATCTCCATTGAAGTGAGGGATAAATATGTGTATTTTGTACATCGGTTCTTTTATATGGCTCCTTTCACAGGTCTTGTCCCTTATGTTTTAGAGCAATGAAATATTTAAACTATTTGCAAGGTGATACTGCAAACCTGGGTCTGTGCAACAGCTGCAGTGCTTATTTTCATGTGGCTTGATTTCCCTTTTTGTCTTGTTCTTTGCAACTGAAGACTTATCAGTGTGTTCCATGTACCTGACTGAATTAAAAGCCCTGTTAAACTAACATACTAAACATGGGAGCACTAATAGAAGGTTTACCATTCCTTGGGTTTTGTACTCTGTTGGTCTTGATTCTTGTCATCTAAGACAGTTTCTATGGGAGGTAGGAGAGTTCATTCACATCTTCAAAGACACAATTTCTTACTAATCTAAACCTGTGCATGTGTGTATACACAGCAGTGCAGCATTCCCAGCTGTAGGCTCTGAAGCTGGAGACAATGTAGGAAGTTGGTAAGCTAGAAGATTTTATTTTTTTTTTTTACTCTCTCAGCTACTAGTAGACAAGACATCCTTCTGACCCCTTAAATCTTTAGGTTGTATTTTCATTTAATAAAGATTCCAGCATTTACTGTGACCACTTAAAAGCTTCACCTGCATGGCAGAGCTGCAATTGCTAAATGAAGTCTTGAATCAATAGAATCAGTGTTTAATTCCTGTACACTTGAAGAGTTGTAGCTATCTTTGCTTTTAAAGTTCTCAGGACTTTCTTGAAAAAGCAAGTTTTTACAAATTATGTAATTTTCCTTCCCTGCCAGTACCCCTTTTTGTTGCTAATAAGGTAACATGGACTTGGATTTAAGTGATAGATTGTGTAATATGATTCAATTTCTACCATCTTCTCAAAAACCTAATGGAGATAGAGATTACACAGTTGTCACAAGTGCAAAATTAAGTGTCAAGTTAACTTGAGTCTTGGGCTTGATGAAAATGCCTTACATTGGCATAGTGACGCACTTACCTTGAGTTGTTTCCCTGGCAGTCTAGATGAGTGCTTTTCAGTTTGAATACCTTTAAAAGAATATCCAGTGGAGGTACAGACTTCTTCAGAAAAATCTAGATTGATAGGTGATGCAAGAACTTGTTTCAGTTAATTTTGGCAGCCTTTAGAAGAGGCCACCATTGGAAAATCATTGATCTCAACGGCAAAGTTTGAGTTAGAGCAGCCTGTGGCCAAAGCACTGCTTGAAGTAAGTTTGGTCACTTCAGTTCACACCAGGCTAATTCAGATACAGTTGCTCTGAATTAACTCTCTGCGGATGACCTCGCGTATATAAAAATACTCTTTTGGAAGCACCAGTCTTACACAGCATTTCTATCTTGTGATAGAAATGCCTTTAGTGCTTTAAAGACTTTGGATTTGCTTGAGGATATATTTTTACTCTTTATCTTTGCAGAGCCATCACAGCTCAGAGACAGAGTTGGTTTTCCTCTTGTTTATCAATAGCAGTGCTTACTAGCAGTCACTTAAACATGTGGAAGGCACAGGAGTTTGGGGGAGAATTTTTGGCATCACAGTTGTAGAAACACTGTGCAAATGCTTATTTTCCTCCCATCTTAGCAGCTATAATAGGATGTTTCTACAAGGAGAATTGCTCACCTTGATTTTAACATTTTGTTATATTATTTAAATAACTTTTTATACACTGTAGTTTCTAAGTGCTTACGACTACTTGAGGAGACATTTAAAGAATGTTAAGATTAAAACAGAGACATTCAAAACAAGACAGAACACAAATAAAAAACCCCCTATGATTCCATAGTAGTCCTCTCCCCTGGATCCGTCAACCTCTGTTATTTACAATAAAACATACTGATTTATTTTCTTGCTGTTTTCAGGTGCTCCTGACCCAACAGCAGGTGCTAGCATAGATGATGAAAACTGCTGGCATTTGGATGAGGAACAGGTCCAAGAACAGGTTAAACTCTTCCTCTCCCAGGGCGGATATCATGGATCAGGGAAGCAGCTCAATTTGCTTTTTGCAAAGGTGTGTTAAGTACTGTAAACTTTTTCTTTTCTTCTTCCCCCATTCCCCAAGTCAATCTGTACTCATTCATGTCTTACTCAAAGTCCTGTTTTTCTAGAATTAGGGAAAGGCTTGGGAACACAATGGCAAATTAATAGTGAGTTGTACAGCAGTGGATGCAATCTGATAAGTTTTGAGATCAGTATAAGGATATGAAGTAAC
>VYZX01008295.1:59052-82840 GCA_013401335.1 Brachypteracias leptosomus | reverse complement strand
CTGCCGGTCATGTCACCTTTCTATATATTCTTGTCAGAATATATTACAGGTGGGATTTACAGAAGTGCTTAGTAAAGAACCAACTTTGTTCTTATTGAAGACAGTGAAGCGTAGTTAAGACGATGCTTTGTTAAATTCTAAATCTAATGCTCATACTGTATCACTGTAACCTCTCCCCATTTGCCTGAAACTTAACTCTAACCTTAACCTTATCCTCAGCAAAATAACCTTGACCAGTATCAGATCTAAACCTAGAAAGAGGGTCTTACAGTATTCAAGCAGAAATCCAGTCTGTCACCACGTTCTAGCCCCAGCTTTAGTCATTGTCAATGAAAACATGATCCTTACTCCTTATCTTGGCCATTGGAAAGGTGAATCCCACAAATCTAGCTTAAGAACCAAATCTGAACCAAACTCGAAACTAATTCTTTCAACAATAAGAACCTGTAACACAGTTTATCCTAGGTCCCAGGCCTTCGTCTTAACCCAGTGTGGAGTTGCTTCCCAGCTCAGGACTCAAAATGAAGCAACTTCTCCCTGCCAGCACCATTGTCAACCCTTTGTCACTTGTGTATCTTTATGTGAACTGGAATTTTAACCTTGGTCTTGATTGTGGCCACATTCTTTAGCTCAAGGGCTGTAGGCAAGTCTAACCAAGTAACTTCTGGCAAGACTAGGCCAGAAGTTATTAATCTTCCTCCCTAGACTCATCTCCCTTGCCATCTCCAGTGGTAATTTATCACCTATTTCTCTTCTAACAGTTGCTAAACCTGGCAGTATAACTTCTGCACAAAATCACTGAGTCCATAACCATATCTGCTCAGTCCTAGTACTGGTGTTAACCTAATACATACTGACAGCTTCAAACTGAACTTTAACAGACTAATGCCTGCCAGTATGGTCACTAAACTCAGATTTTGCTGGGTAATTTAGGCCTGGGGTTTGGAATTAAGTTATAGTTGTATTGACTACTCTTTATCTTACATATATTCTGTTCACAGCTAAAATGGGCAGGAACGTACTGACCTGATACGAAGGCTCAGTTTGGTCTTACACACAGATCAGTGAGGTATCTTGCTTCACAGGGAGCTGCCAGATTGGTTTTGAGACCAGTACTGGAAAGAAACAAAGAACTAAATTTTGATATGCCAGGATTGAGAAAATACTAAAATCTGTAGTTTGGGCTGATTTTCTGGCTTTAACTAGAAAGTCTGATTAGCTAAATTTCTGTCCAGTTAACATCTGAACTGGCATTTGTAGCCCACCTGCATGGGTACAGGTCTGAGAAGTCCAGAATTGCCTTGGAGTAGAGCAGGTTAAGGATAAGCTATAGAACCACATTAGGGGATACGATATTTAACTTTGTAAGAATACTTCTTGGAACACTGGGGAAATATTTAGTGAAGGCAAGTAGATTTCTCAGAGAGAGCTACAGAAAGAGGAGGAACCTATGTTCATTACTTCTCTTTGAGCCTTCCAAAACTTCCTCCAAAACAAGACAGGCTTTTAAACTTATCTCTGCAGGCAGAGATGATACATACTTTAATTCACCAAATCTTAAGAGATGAAACTAGAACACTTTGTACTTCTCCTCCAGACAAATACATCTCAGTTGTCTGCATTGGAACTAACAATGGGAACATTCATTTAAAACAAGTGTAAGAAAAGGAAGCTTAAATTCAGGAGATCTTCAGAAATCAAAGGGAGCCAAATATAGACTTTCATTCCTAGGCTAGCCAGAAGCCAGCTTTTTCTAAGTGAATGTTTTTTGTGTTTGCATCATCACTTCTTCCGTAATATGCTTTTGATTGACAGATGATTGCAGGAATATCCAAGAATATGACTGCTAACACACAGTTTTGTAATAGCAGGCTGTAATCAGAGCCTGAGCTCAGCTTGAGTCATTGTTGTTTATGAATGTAAGCCAGAAACACTGGAATCCTTATTTAAGAAAAGCTAAAGATTTTGTGGCGTCCTTCTGGCAACAATAGTGCACCAGAGGTATATCTTCAAGACCATGTTAGCAAACATGTTGCAACATTTGTGGTAGCCACTTGACAATGGAAAACCTTAGGATGAATTTTCAGCTCATAAATAAAACAAGAAAGGCTCATGCTTACACGATCATGGCTGTGGAACCTGGCCATCTGTATAATGTTCCCACTTGCAATGACATTCCTTAAGATGAGCAGTCTATCATTATAGAGAAAACACATAATTATGGTTACAGACTTGTTTTGACAATATTTCCAACATTACTGCAACCTGCTCCAGAATTTCTTTATATCAGCTGATCTCAGGCATTTCACAAGTGACATGTTTTCCAAGCACATTCAGCAGCTATCTTCTTTCAAAAAAAAGGGTGGTCCAATGTCATTTACAAGAGTTACTAGAAATTGATATAAAACTGATTTTGTTGTACACCAGCAGCAATGTTAGTGGCTGACTTCTAGTGGATAGATTTCCAGTCTCAGTCATTTTGTGAATACAGACAAATCTATGAAAAACATTAATACGCAAATGTTGTCACTCAGAATTATTCAGGGTACTCAATTCACTATTTGCTCTAGGTATAGACCATACATAATTAAGTTGAATAAATATGGAAAGATATCCTTCTGAAGTGCAATGTTTTGTTGCAATGTTATGTAGGAATAGAAATAAGACCTTAACTTTGTTTGAGGGGAAAATTCTCATTCCCCATAAAACACAGTACGTAATTCTGTTCTGGAATGAAAACAAAAATGCATTTTAAAACCTTATGAAAACTTTTATAAATTTGTATTACATCATATGAATTCTTTATAATGACTTACAGTAATTAAGACACATTTCAGTAGAGAAAGAGCCCTAAGTACATTTTTAGAGATGCTTACATATTGGCAAAGTATTTTTTCTCTAGGGCAAGTAACATGTAGAGAATATTTGACAACGTGTTTCAGTTTAAAGATCTTCTTGGTACTTGCTAAGTATGAGTCCTAATTTTATTACCCATGGTAATAAAATCTGGCTATTCCAGACTCATGCAGACTTTCCAAGCTCTATCCCTTAGATGAATAATAGTTATCTTTCATGTATTAGGATATGTATTTGTTATACTATTTTCTAATTGGCAATCTCTTGCTCTTTTTGTTATGTTTATGCACATCTATGTACAAGAAAGCTGTGTCTGGCAGATATGCATACTTATATAAATACATACATGTCTCTGTGCTCCCTTTCTTATATCTGAATATGTGCGAATTTAACAATTTAATTTTTTTTTTTAAGTTAGCTTTTAATATCAAAAACTACAGTATCAGGGCATTAAATATTTAAGACAATCTGCAAGACCAATGCTTGAAGATAACATACATGAATACAGGCTAGGTAATTTAAAAGTCAGTGTGGTAGCCATTAGTAAATATTGACTTTTTTATAGTAATCAGAAATGTATCTATTTTGTTTTCAAGTTGTTCCTGTTGTAGTCTTACAGCTTCCATTCCTGAACTTCTGGATTGTAACACTTTATTTCCTTTATTTATTTCCTTTATTTCACACAGTGGGCCTCCAAGCTTATTTCCTGACATAAAATTATTGGTGTATTATTACTTTTAATTAAGTAACCTTAGCAGTCATCAAGGTTTTGGACAACAGTCCAGGGAGTGTGAAGTTCTAAATTTAAGCACCTCCCAAGTGGAACTAGGAACTGTTTGCCAATTACAATGACATTTTTCATGATAGGGTATAATTTTTCTCCAGCAGGAACTAAAGCTGCCCGATCTGTTTAGACCTGATTGTAGCTCACAGCTAGTGATGTGGTTATATCAACTTGCCAAGCCATCACTTGACCTTCTGTCCTTTTTCAAGGCAAATTCCAGGCTTTATTGTTAACAAGCTACTTTCCTTTAATTAAAGATGGCCTTGCAGGCAGCCTTTATGAGAGAAAGTTATCCATTTGACTGACTGAAGTTTCTGCTAGTAAAATATACTAACTTTTTGGCCTCTTTCCTGAGGAGTCTTAGACTACTATTAAATTGATATAATCAGTTCTGTTAGGAATATTATTGTTGAGAAAATATCACAATTTCAAATATCTGATAGTTTTGAACATGATTTTGTTCAAATCAGGTAATGTTGAATACTGGCCACCAGGAGTTACTTTACTCTAGATCTTTTGATTAGTCACTCCATCAGAAGGAATGATCTGGGATATGTCAAGGTCCTGGAATGGATCTTCACCTCCACATAAGTAGAAATGTACTTATTAACTTACTGCATATTCCCTTGCAAAACCCATTATTTACAAAATAACTCAATAGAATATATCTGTCATGAACTGATAAGTATGCCTAGGACTGGAGCATTAAAATCATTCACATCATGCCATCTGGGAATAGATGGGCCCTTCTAATAGGAAAAAAGTAAGGTATTTTAAGAGCAAGGAATTTTAAGATATTACAGATATACTTTTAAAGTAGAAAACAATATTGTTTTTATGCAGCATCTCCTGGGCTGGACATATCCCCTGCATATCTTTGCTGAAGCCATTTGCTAGTTTATTGTTTGACACAGTCCTATAAAAGTTTCAGTCATTACATGGCTTCAGTCACATCACCTGAGCTTATTGCTTCAGTTACCAAAGCTGAAAACTATATAGTTATGACTTTGTACTAATCTCAGGATAGCTTTGTGAAGATTCAATTACTGTCTGTGGAGTTTTAAGAACATACAATTTCATTTCGCCTAAGTGGCCAATTCTTTATCATTCTTGCTATTAAAGAGTTGGCCCTTTATAGAGTGTTTTGATGATACTCTTGGTTCTACATGCTCTAAATGATCTAGCACAGCTTTCCATGTTCATTGAAATATTATAAGGGTTGTATAGTAAATACAGACATAGCTCTTCTCTATGGCAAGGCCATATAAATAATTTTGCACTCACCTTTAAATATACATTTTAGTGATAAACCTTCATAAAATATCTTAACACTGGCATTTCAAAAATTTCTTTTAAAGTTATGAAAATGTCAGATGACACCAGGTAACAGCCTTGGGGGCAGGAGGAATTTGTTGAGGACTGATTTCTGAGGTACTATATTAGTAATTTGCAGAGTTCACCTACAGGGTAGGGCTTCAGATCAAACTCGGAAAGGAATCATGCAAAACAACACAAATAAAAGGCAAGATTTCCCTCAGACTGATGTCCTATTCAGTAAAGGAAAAAACATCAAGACAGAAGTCTCACTTAATATTTGAATTGCAGATTATGGCTGACAGCCCAAGAATTTTTTAAGTGAATGAAACAGTTTCCTTGGAGCTTATGAACAGGTGTTGCTGAAGTTTGGCTTTTCAGGTATTTGTTTCAGAATATAAGAAAAATGTTTACACTTTGTAGCTTGTAATTTAATTTTTTTTTTCTCATTTCCATGTAACAGTAACCTAATCATGTGAAGACACCTAGCAGACTTTTCAACAATTTCTTCAGGGCTGTCATCTTCCTTTTTTAGAATCCAAAATCCTCAAACTGGATGAAGTTACCAAAGGGTTTTTCAAATGATCCTTTGTTAAGCTGTCAGGGTTATTTTGACACAGGCTGATGTGAAGTGAAAAGATGAGGGCAGGTCCTGGATCCAAAGGCATATAAATGAGAGTCTCATTTATGATCACCTAGATGCTCTGCTTCTGCCTGTTATGTCTTCCCTTTCATATTATTTTTTATTCACTGTACTAGCTGAAGGTCATCCGAGGTGAGAAGAATTGAATATGCAAGGTTAGAAGTTTGTTGGATCATTGAAGGAAAGATGTATAATAGAACATGTCTCATAGACATTTACAATTAAGACAGTGAGAAAACATACACTAAGAAGACCACCTATTAGTCAGGAGAAAGTGTGTGAATATTTTAAGGGATAGATGGAAAGGAATATAAATGAGAAAAGGAAACAGTGAGGCAGTTGTAAAGTGAAATAGCTGAGGATCAACGATCACATCTGGCTGAAGCAGATGTCAGAGTAGAAATTTCTGAAGTGTTTCTATAACATGTGATATTCTTCTGATTAGGACATTATCAGAAGCATGACATAACATAATGCAGTTCTGTGCAGTCCTGGGGAGGAATAGGAGCTTTCTCAGCCCTGGTACCATTACACACTGTCTCACAGTGTTCCATTACAAGAAAAAGTGGAAATTCATTAAAGCACACGGTGGTCCAAAACATGCACAGAAGGCAGTCACAGAAGGAGTTACTTTTATTAGGAGTAAAATTTTCTGTGTAATATAATATTTCCCAGCCTCACCACCAAAAGGGCAAGAAGAATCTAAATGGAAAATGTAACTGCATTCAGTATGCCACATTTGTGTGCGCATGCGTGCACGCTCACTCATTACATATACAGAAAAAGGAGGAAAGAGGTTAACACATGAGAAGTATATTATATAAAAAGTTTATTAGCAAGGGCTACTCAACATCTGTGGAAAAGTTGACAAATTCTGTAATAATGGTTCTATTTTATTAAAAGATTGATTTAAAAAAAAAAATTGCAAGCAGTTCCTTGGGTTTATTTAACAGTATAAAAACCCCATGTCATTAGAAAGTATAAATATTTCAAAGCATTTTAGCTATAGAAGCTATATATAGAGCTATAATAGGAGATAAAGGATTACACCATGGTGCAACTCAGTTTAGTATGCACATTCTTAGTGGCTTCACAGCAGTTTTGACTACACAGACATCCATTCCTCACACTGAATCAGGGAATCCTTTTTTCCCTGTAATTCATTTTACTTCCATATTGTCAAAAGTGGCTCAGGAGCATCAGGTTATGGGACTACAATCATGACAAGCTCCATACTGTTCCCTGCTGTTCCCTGCACTGTTTCCTCTGCAGCATCACTTGACATATCAATAGATTTCTGATTGCTCATCACAATCCATTTTTACCATTTCTGTACCAATTTCCTAAGTTCAGCAGCTTCTTCATTTCACTAGGAATTCTCTTGAGCCCTGGAAATAACTTGTTTATTTTTTTCATTTACAAGGTTTTCATTGCATTCAAATCATTTGGATGGAAAAGTGACCCTGGAATTTGAGATAATTAATGCTTATAAGGAAACAGAAGAGACTGTTAATAATTTTTTTCAGTACATGTCTGCTTAGTTTCATCCTTTTGTTTTGCAAGTGAGTAGCACACACACTGACAATTAAAAAACCCACATAGTCAAATTGCTTGCCATTCAACTACTTTCCAATATAACCCACAATCTCAAAGACGAATAATTACTCTGAGCAGCAAACCACATAGTTTTAATGCAACTCTAGCATTGCTGGAAAGCAAAAGTTTGGCAGTGAACTGATTTACTCTTTCCTAAAGTCCCAGAAGATTTCCAGGTATATGTGTGCTTCATTATTCATAGAACCTTTTCTTTGACAGATTGAACAGCAATGCAGTTTTCTGTAGGTCCAGGGTTGCTTTTGAGTTCACGTATGCAATTCTGCAGACTGGCCTTTGTTAACAAATTTATGATAAGCGTTTTTTCCAGCATAACCATGACATGCTGGATCTGGTTACTCAGAGAGATGGTAGAAGCCCCATCTCTGGAAACATTCAAAGTCAGGTTGGGTGGGGCTACAAGCAACCTGATGTAGTTAAAGATGGCCCTGATCACCACAGGGAGGATCTGAATTTCATGACCTTTAAAGGTCCCTTCCAACCCAAACTATTCTATGATTCTATATTCGATGTTCACATTTTTATATACCAATGACTGTACTATTTTAGTGGATAGGTTTTATTTAGATTTTATCCCTCTTTCACCCATGTACCCATAATGCTCTACTTTCCAAAAAAAAGAAGTTTAATGTTTCATTGAGATACCTCTATGTGTTGAAATCTTTGTTACACAGGAGAGTTTCAGGCCAGTCATTAGTTAAAGCCCTCCAGATATATTGTCTGGATGTAGGACATACTTTGATTTCCTTATCTGTAGTGCTCTGTGAACGAAAGTGATCCTATCTCCTCATGGGTGTGTTTCTGTTTTCTTTTCTTCCTAAGGAAAGGATAAAGGTCTTTTATATTCAGTGGTGACAAAGACAGTGAAGAGACTTGAGTGATTGTAAAATACAACAGCTGAATTTGGACCAATACAGAGGCGTGGTGGTTTTGAATTAGCAGAGTGCAGAAGCCTGAAGGCTCTTCTTCCAGAGTCCGTTGTGGTAACTGAAAGAAAATGAAAATTCATGTCTTTTCCCATCAAAGTCAAAAAACTACTTGCTTGTAAAGCTCTTTGTTATAAGAACTCCAATCCCATCTGGCTGCTTACCCTAAGACAGTGAAATAGAGACTTTTCATAAAGACAAGAATATTAGAAATATGGATAGATCTAGTGGCTGCCTTTACAAATAAAGCAAGTATTTTTTGTGTTCTAAGAGAAGTAACACTGTGACCATCATAACTATGACATGAACTCCAGATAGGATCAAATTTCTTTCTATTCAAGATGAGGTCTTTGTAACCAAACTTAGGGGGACAGGTAAATACTTTTCAGCCACAGAGTTCTTTATTTCAGACATCACTTTCATAAAAAGTATTTTTTTTTTTTTAAAAAAAAGCTGTAATCTAGCAAAGAATTTGAGTTTATGAATTTGAAGTGTCTTGTCAATTTGAAGACAATGGTGAAATAATAATACCAACAAGGTCAATAACAAATATTGTCTCATTGTTGTACTGAGCTTTCTGTTGGTGAGTTGTTTGTCAAGAACATTTTAAGCAATTGTTGCCAAAAAGCTTCTTTGCCATCCTAGATAATCTTCCTGAATTGATGATATTTTTTAACTTTCTGCCATGATTCTGTTTTCAAGCTGCAAGGCATACAAAACATCTAAATGCACAATTTATCAGCAAATGGCATGTTAACTCCTCATCCCCACCCCCTACCAGTAGAACTTTTATTGATGTATTCACCAATACCATTTCTTTGCTGCATTTCTTTGCCATCACTTTGCTTTCCCAACTTCAAAGACAGAGAGGTAGAAGAGTTTTCATCATTCTCAGAGCTGAGCACAGGAAATGGGGGATCTGTGCATTTTATCAACTTGGCAACTGTGTCACTTTGTCACTGCGGGAGGAAGAAATGCCATGATATCTAAAACTGAAAGTCCTAGACAAGTAGATGAGCCAAGAAAGGATAACTAAGAATTCATATTAAAATGAAAGTTTGCTTTCTGTTATGATGTTGTTGAGGAGAGGGGGAGAATTTAAGTTTGCTATAAGACTCCAGGCTACAAACTATTACAGCTGTGTATGTGGTGTCTGATTCAGCCCCCACTGAAATCAGTGAAAGGAGTCTTGACATTGGCCTTACTGGGCATAAGTTCATCATGTTCCTTAGTGGTAATGTCTAGCTTAATAATTAATCACATAAAACTAGAAAGGATGATAAGACTAATTTAGCTGTTGCGATTTTACTGTTTCTGAATCAGAAGTTACAATGAAAGTATATATATTATGCTATCTTATTCACACCATTTGACTTATGACATCATCATTTTCTAAAGTTCTGCTATGTTTTAGGAGCACATATCCCATCTTCAAAATTATATTTAGACAAATAAGAACCTAACTACAAAAAATTAACTCAAGATACCTCCATTATTTGGGTGACTTGGAGTATATTTCTGTATTTCTACTCTCTTAATTGCTGTCAGTGTCATCTCGTCACCCTTAGGTTTTTTTCAGTCTAAACCAAAATTAATTATCTAGTCTCCCACAGTAGCATATGAAGAAAGATAAGAAAATCGAGAGTCATAAAATAGGTATTTAATATCAGAGAGGAAAATCTTATGGAAATAGTTGTCTTTCTCTGCTAATAACGGAGCGGGATTTGATGTCTGTCTTCAACTAGACAGTTAACTTCTAGACAGCTAAAATTAGACGACAAGAAACTAAACCTTAGTGTATATGAGATGACGTAATTGAGAGTTGTTTACCCATTTCCTGTTTTTCAAGTGATTAATATTACCCACCTAATGCCCCTTCAGTTGTGTTTGACTAGAGCAATATATTTGTCTAACGAGGCAAGCAAGAACATTCCAAAATATATCTTGAATAGTGCTTTGTACAAAGTCTTTATTTCCTACTGTAAAATCCTGCATTTTTATATGAATTCTAGCTTTGATTAGCTCTGTTTCAATACATTTATTCTTCTAAGACATTTGTACTCTGTTGGGAGTCAATTACCTTAAAAATTTTACAAAACTTGCTTGTAGAATGTTTTACAGTTTCTTAAGGGATAAAATGAAGTAAGATTTTCTTTAGGTCACACTTCAACAGCGGGATAAATGCAGGTATGTTTAATGCACATACGAAAATTTTGGCTTTTAATAATGTCAGATTCCGCTACACATTCCTGAAAGAAATTAAAAAAAAAAATCCCTTTGTATTTAAATTCAATTTGCAGATTAATGGAGGTCAATTTTTAACTAACCAGTCAGTTTACGAAAAATATATATCCTGAGACAGTCATCTGATATACCATCTTTTACAATGGATTACTTCTACTGTTTTCTTCACCTTGGACACTCCAAATATTAATGCCCAATTTCCACAAATAATTTCCTCCCTCTTCATATACTTTTCAATAATTTATTTCATCATACCTTTTAGTCCAAGACTTTTTAATGGTACTCAGTTTTTCCGCCCTAAATTTTGCCCTCCAACATTGTGTTTCAAAGAATCTTCATTTATTTTCTACACATAAACTTTTCTATAGATAAAAGTGCTCTCTCTCAACATTATGTATTTTGTGCAATGATCCTTTCATGTGAAAAACAATGACATTTGTCATATCACCACCCAAAGACAACTGTCTTTTCCCAGGCAAATCGTGTGACATGCTATGCTTAGCTCTGGCTTCTCGATCCATTATGGAAATTGCCTACAGCTAAAGCAGCAGCTTCTACCACATAACCCCAAACGCTTTCAACTGAATGTTAACCTGAGTAGGCATTAGCTGCCCCACTGAAATAATCTCATTCTTATGATAAACTATTAATTCCATGAATGTTTAGGAGGTGTTTTGACATGAAGGGTGAGCTGGATCTCATGCTGTTGCGTGAGCAATACATAGTGCCATACCCACAGCGACTGAGTCCACTTGTCCCTTAGCAGTGCAAGGTTGGATGCAGAGGATGGGCAAGGCAGCCTCCTTACGGCCCTTCTGACCAACCTTATTCAGAGATGGGGTGAACTGGCAGGCAGAGGTTGCCCCCACCAAAGGAGCACCAGCCCCTCTCCTTGCCAGCATGCCTAGGGGCTCTCAGGGTGCTGGGGCTCCCAAGGTTGGGTTACTTTGGCTCTTGCTTGTGCAGGCTGCACCTTCACTGCTAGCCCTAGCCTTAACTCTGGCTCTGGAGAGAAACCTCAATTTAGAGAGGTCAGGACTAAGGCAATTTGAACTTGAAACCACATATTTAAATCTTGAGGAGATGCAGGCATGGGGGGGCAGGGAGATGAAATGACTGCTGTCAAAGAAATACATGAAACACCATAAAAATATTTACAAGACACAGCCAATCTCAAGATAACATTTTTTGGCCTTTGTAAAACTAACTCATCAGTATAATGGAGTATATTTTTGGTTACTTCATCTCAACTTTCTTTTTTACAGTTAATATTTACCAAGTCTCTGGGGCCTAAAATTACCTCACCCTTTTGCTTCAGGTCTACAGCTGCAGTTTCTTGCCTCACCATAGAAACGCCTGGAATGCAGCATTGTGCTTCCTTTTCTGTTAGGAAAATAAGGGAAGCTGAAGTAGAAACTACCACCAGGAGACAGATAGATGCCTTTATAAATGACTAATAACTTAAAGCTACATTACTGGGTGGAATGTAGATCACTTTTATGTACTTTGATACTCCAACAGCCAATAAGTCAGCTACAGTATGTAGTGTATCTTATTGTGTCCTCAGAATATATTTTCATCTGGATTTATCAGCTCAACAACAGCTAAAATTCATTTTTCAAAGTTAGTCTGGAGAAGAACTGTTTGGCTTTTCAAAGCAGCCAGTGATTATAGGGTTTTCTTTATATGAAAGTTCATTAAAAATCTACAGGAGATTTGAATTTCAGCTAGTCAATTTGAACACCCAGACACTAAGGCACTGAAAATCTTGAGTTCTTTTAGAAAATCTTGGCCCACTTTTATTTAAAGAATTCCTAGGCAGAGCAAAAGCTGCATCTCTCTGAGCCAAGAATTATATCTTTTGAGCCATGCCAAGAAATGAGGTAGAAAAAAGATAAAAAATCTTGTAGTCCCAGAGTTGATAGGACTTGGCTTTGAAATGGTTTCTGTGATCCTTCCCATTACAATGCCATATGACTAGAAGAAACTATAAATATTGATATCTTTCAATAGTGCACAATGACACCTTTTCATTGCTTCTGTTACTATATATGAAAATCACAGTAACCGCAATGTTATATTCTGTATTGCTAGGATAGAGATTATTTTTATACTTTGTATTTGAATGCAGAAATGTGACTAACTGCTATTTGTCTTTTGGCAACATTGCTATAACATAAGCTTGACAAAGTTATTAGTCATGAAGACAGGACTTGGACACATAGTGAGTGCTGATATCAGAGCATAGTACCATGGAAAATTAGTTTCCTAGGAACATAAAACACTGTTCATTATTTACCTAGTCTCAGAGTTTAATATGGGGCAATGACATATATTACCATATTAGATGATCTGTAACTGTTATAATAGATTGTTCTTATGAGGGTTGCTTGAAGAAAAAATAGAGAAAATAATATTATCTGTGACACTATTTTACCCTAGTTAGGACTGGGACTATGCTTCTCTCATGAGCATACAAGCCACAGCCATCAAAGCTAGAAAAGGTTTAGAAAAAACCTTTTCTGAAAAAGTGCCAGATTAAGAAGCCACTTCAGAAAAGTGCCAGATTAAGAAGCTGCAGATGAGATCTGCATTTAAAGCTGTATAACTCACTTCAAGCATAACAGGGTCAACCCCCTCAGTGTGCAATACAACAGAATAAAGTCATGCAGATAAAGTTCTCCTGCTGTTCTCCTTACCTGTTGGATGGATATTGCTGTCAATGAACAAAGAACATCTGCTTTTCTTGTAATTCTGCTTTTGAACCTTTGTGAATTTCCAAACCAGTATATAAAGATAAACTAAAATTGAAGTCAGGCTGGGCTGGAAATTGCAGGAATCCAAGACCTGATTTACATTCTTGTTTCAAAAGCAGCAACATCTATCAAAGAAGCAAGACAGACAGCTGCAGGCAGCAAGAGATACTAAATTTAATCTACTACCTCACACCTGTTAAGGTGGTTTTCTTCTTTTTTTTGTTTTCATGGGTAGAGCCTGTCTTTGGCTTTGCCCTTGGTTTATCTTAATCAAATGCAACTCCGACAATGCAAATTCTTCTTTATTATAATGACAGTAACTGCTGAGTAGTGGAAAAATGCATAATAACTTGTTAGGAAAACTCTGCAGCCTTGAAACATTCAAGGTCAGGTTGAAAGGGGCTCTGAGCAACATGATCTAGTTAAAGATGTCCATGCTTATTGCAGGGGAAGTTGAACTAAATGACCTTTAAAGATTCATTCCAAACTAAGCTATTCTATTATTCTATGAATATTAGAAAAGCTCTTTTCAATAAATAAGGATCCCTGAGCCACAAATGTCAATGGGACCATAGTATTGGTATTCTTACCCACCATGGAAGCTAGCATGAGACAGTGATTTCACAGGACAGTTGACTAGATCTCAACTGTTCATTGACAGAAAGAATACAGGAGTTGCTTTAGCACATCAATCCATCTAACATGTTGTATCTTTATTCAGGTGGCTGGGGCAGGTTGGAGAGGAAGAACCAAGGCTTACTTTTGTACTTACAGCACAAAACCAGGACTTCACACATCTGTAGAGTACCCTTAGGTTTGCATCAGAGTATGGGTGGGAGAAGGGGCTGCGTGTAGTGTCTTTTTAAATTACCATTAGGTAAGAAATCATGCATAAAGACAATATTAAAAATGTCAAATCAACAAGGTGAAAGAGAATTTACTATCCTTACTATTCAAAGCATTGAATATTTATATATACAAGCCAACAAATAGAGATGAAGCAAGCTTTGGTATCAACTTCTAAGTCAACTGTATCAGATAACTGTTTTCACTCTGTAATAAACATCTCATATTTAATTTAATTACCTGTGATGCCTACAGTACTGTCAGCTACACTGTGACTCCAGTCACTTCACAGCTTGCTTGCCAGAACAATTAAAGTATTTCTTTTTTAATGTACCATATTTTAGCCTGAGGAGAGGGTAAAGAAATCACACTATATGAAATAATGTATCTTATTTTCACATAGTCCTGAAGTGGCACATTCTTATTTTGGATGCTGTTTCCACTGGAGCTGAAAGTAAAACCAAAACAAAATCATTCTGATTTCAATTCAAGCAGAACTTAATTCATACTTGGTGAACATGTCCATAAATAGATATTAACTGACTGAAGCTTTGCCATATATCATTATTCACCAACTAATCTTAATCTTCAAAATTCCATACAATCACTCATCCCCATCACACCTCTCTGTGGTTCTTTCATATAATTAGTTTAGGTAAAACACAAGGCACATAATTGAAAAAATTATCAAAAAAAAATCAGAGGAAATGGAATAGCTGAACACTAGAATAATATGGAAATGAGTAAATCCACCATGTTGCTTGAGACTTGCACTGGACTATGGATTCTTCTCATCACCAGACAAAATAAAAGCATCACCTCTTTCTTAACTCCTGTCTTCCTGTTTGGAAAGCTCAGCCCTAACTATTTTTAGTCAAGTTCCTCAATCCCAAGACACGTTCTTACATGGTTTTGATGACTAATTGGCAGAGAGATAATTCCTTCCTTTTGTGAACTCTTCTTTTTACTGACATGCTTAACTCATGAAAATACCCACTGGAATAGGTCTGTGATGCAGAAAGATTAGCCCTGTTTCTCCCTATGGTCCACTTTACAATGGACCCTTATCTTTGTCCCTTGTGTTTCAGAATTATGATAGAGGTTTTTATTACATGACCATTTAGCACTTGGCAGTGGCCAATATTTATCTTACAAATATGAGTTAATTAGACCAGAAGCACAGACACATTTCCTACATTGATTTCAGTAAGTTATCAGATTGCACAGGTAAATTGACATCCAGGAATTTCCCTATCAGAAAGTCCTATCTTAATTCATTTTCACAAGGGACCCAAGATAGGGGTGGTATGAAAAGAAAGATACAAGATCAAGGAAGAGGACTAAGACTGAAAAAATCTTATCTCTGAAATTATTGACCTCTTCTGGCTTAAATTCATTCTGAATATTTCATATTTGTAGCATCTGGGGCTCAACTTCCTCCTTTGTGCTTTCTTTTCAATAAAATAAAACAAAATAAAAATATTACAGGAGAAAGGAAAAGAGAGAAGATAAGCAATGAAAAGGAATTAGAAAGGTGGCTACTTTCTCCAGATCCATCTCTTAAGAGAACTAGGAATTTCCTATTTGACTTGCAGTCCCTTTTTTTCTTTTCTTCTCTTCAAGAATTATTCAGTATATATGTAAATAGAAGCATCATCAGGATAGTGGAAAAACTTGAAGTCCTACCAGACAGGATGCCCAAGCTGTAACTGGTTTCAACGAGCACAGTACTGAATTTTTCTAACATGACACTAAGCGAGCCATCCTTTAAAAATTGAAGTTTCATATCTTTGTCTAGCTACTGTTTAAAAAAAAAAATTACACCAGAAACAAAACAAAATGAAAACCTACATTATTATAAAACCACTTAGATGAGTTATGAAAGTCTGTAGAAAACATAGCATCATGCTGGTCAACCCTTTCCCTGGAACTGACTGGCAGGTCTCTTACAGGTGAAGCTTAGACCCTGTAGCTTCACCTCTGTCCATGCTCCTTTGGTAAACTTTCAGGCAAGTTGCGTCCAAAAGCTGACACAGTAAGTAAACATCAATTCAGACTTTTTCATAAGTCAGACCACTACTGTTATGTCTGCAACCACCAAACAGAAGATTCTTCTTGCTCCTTGTGCGTCATCTATTCTTTTGAGACCAGGGAACCACACCAAGTAACAGTCAGTACGTAGGATTGGGGCACACCAATGTCAGTTCCCTAGTGGATTATTTTCTAGAGGCTTCCACCAATCCACCGCATTTACTGTTATCAGTGTAGGTAATATATCCAAAACGTAGTGTGCTCGCCAGCTTTGGGAATTCAGTTATAATCTGAAATGCTTTGATTCAGGACAAGGAAATGTCCTTTAACGTGAGTACAATCAACAGCTGGCTGACAACAGTCAAACATGAGACTTTATAAAGTCTCACATTTTATAGGGAAGCAGAAAGCACATAGCTTTTTTTGGCCTTATCGATATTTGGGGGAGCATCTCAAATCCATGAAAGAATCACTATAGAGATTCTGTGCATTTTTATTAGTTACTGAGCTACTTTGTGATCCAATGTCCATTTTATTTCCTCCACCTATTTTGCTAAAGGATAAGTTTATGGGTTTTTTAACCACCGTGGTCTGCAGGTTTTAGCCTCATGCCTCAAAAACAGAAATCTAAAAAAGTGCTGAACACAGTTTATGATAACACAGGAAGCAGTAAGGTTCACTTAACACAGCAAAGCATCATTCCTCAAGACAAGTAGAAAAGGGTTAAAATCTTTCTCACTACAAAGGAATTCAAGTGTAAACAATTACTTTATATCAGTGGAGAATATAGTCCTGTTAAAATCAACCAGATAGGACCTGATATGGAGAAGAACACTACGCTTATATATAGCAGAATATCCAAAAAAAAGTATTACAGAGAAGGTAGTAAAATTCCAGCTGATGCGATGAGCGGAAAACACTGAGTAACAAAAAGTTGATTAAGCACATGTCAATTGGAAGACCTTTCCTTGGGCATTCAATCCCACAGAGAGTCTTGGGGAAAATCCAGAACAAGAGCTCTTCATGTGAATTACCAAGAGGGAAAATGTACCCTCGCCTGGAAGTTATAGTATCAAAGAATTCCAAAACTACTAGAAAAAGTAATAAAATGAAGAAAGCTAAAGAAGGAGAAACAAACCAACCAACCACCGAAAAACCCCAAACAAACCCCCAAACAAGCAAATTGCAGAGCATTTTGAATGAGTAGGTATATAGAACAGTTGAAGAATGATACAGGCTTTTACAAACCATTTAGGAAGAGAATAGGGGCACTTAGGAAAGCTCACCTGAGTGAGAAATGACAAAAGCTACACTACTTCTACACTGGTGTTTACTCCAAATTAAACAATCCATTTGAATGAAATATGAATTTCAGCTAGCATTCCTAAAAGGTGCTATGGAAGCAGGACCTAACAGAAACACACAGAAGTAGAAGAGCCAAGATGAGAAAGACAGCATTAGTGTAGTGAAAGACATTATTGAGGCAATTGGTTGCAGACCAAAAATTTGTATTACAAAAGGCCAATTCTGAAATAATGAAAAGTAGTAGTTTGTAAACACCAGTTCTGGAAGTGATGGGAATCTCACTGCTTAATGAGCACAAATATCGTATGTGTCCTTCACCCATCAGAGAAAATGGGATCTCCACATATGTTTTTTGCTGTCTGCAAAGTGCAAGTACATGACAGCTTACAGGCAGAGACAGCAATCGGCACACAGCTGCCACAGAGATGTTGAAAGAACAGCTACTTTCCATAGAGCAGAGAGTATGTGATTTCCACATTGTGCACTTCTGTGCATTTCAGTCAGAAGGAGATGATCTAGCACACATGTCAGTGAATATCTATTCTTTTTGCATCCTCTACAGTGCTAATCACTAAGGGGCACATTCACTACTAATACTTTCTGCCAATGTATTCAGCATACAAATTCTTTAAGACTGTCTTCACTAAAAAGGCATAACCTGGATTTCCTGGTTAAATCAGCTAACAACTGAGATTGTCTCTTAAGCCTCAAAATGTGTAATAGTTTTCTTAAAGGCCCTGTGCCTGGCAATACATGAGAAAGTAAGAATTTCACTCTACTCATTTGTGGTTCTAGGAAAAAAATGAATATCAGACACAAGTAAGTTGTAAAGAGTCCAGTATACAGAGGCAAATAAAAGAAAACGCAAAATACATTATGATGTTTCAAGTCTCAGAATTGTGAGGAGGTGATTTGGAAACGAGTAACAAGCTTGTCATCTCCAGAAGAGTAAACAAAACTGTACTGAGGCAAAACAGAATGAAAAGCTTGTGGATTTTACTGACAACCTATAATTTACCTTGGGAAAAATAAATTTGTAACTACTTCTGCTTGTGTTTCAGAGTAAAGATTTTATAATTTTATCAACATGAAGCTGTGCTTATTCAGGTAAGTGTTTGGTGGGTTTAGGTGCCCCTTTCTGTGTAAACTATTAACATTATTATATATCCCTTAGAACAGCCCAGTTTTGGGGACTTTACCTCTCATATTTATGAGGAAGAAGAAAATGTTTCTAAGCTGTGAAACAACCAAAGCAGCAATTTCATTCTTAATACTTTCCTGTCCTTTCCCTTGGACTCCTAACCAGTACATCTCCACTTAGAATCTTCTAAAGAATTCAATTAAAGCTTTCAGTGTCAATATGAAAGTAATAATGATAATCCATTGATAATAATTATTAAAGGTGAATGGATTGACATTTTTCCATTATGTGTTACATCAAGTGATGGCTGGATATTTGGGAGATTGTTCCTATGTCTCTAATTTTTACAAAAATGTTTGCGTGAATGACTATGGGTAAAGGAGGTGTCCCTACATAGAAAATTTGTTCTTTCCTTTCTAAAAAGTGTGCTGCTCAAAATATTTCAATCATCTATTCAGAGAATAGCAACTGCTATTAACCCATCCAGCTTGTCAAATATGTAGTACACCATACGTAAAGATGTTCCATTATCAATCAGTCTATTATTGCCCCAAATATCTGTTCTGGTACATAGTCTACCTGAAATTACATTAGTCTTTGATGCATTTTCTTTCCTTCTGGTAAAGAACGGAGTGAAGACAGAAGAGAAGCAATGAAATTGTGTCTGTGCTTCAGCGTTGCAAAGAAGAACTTCTATGTATGAACTGATCATAGAAGGTAAATTGACATCTACCTGGGCCCGCAGACAAACCTAATAAAAATGGCAAAAAGAGAAGTTGGATCATCAGTTCCTGAGTTCCACATCGAACTTGTTAATGTATTTATTAATTATTTCAATTTTTTCATTTTAGCAAAAAGAATAAAATGTTGAGTAAGTGCTAACCTGAGAGAAAGAAAAGATCGTGAGGGAGGAAGAATCTAGTGATTCTGTTATTTAGCCATCACTCAGCCCACATCGGCCTTCAAACATGCTAAAAGTCAAGCACCGCTTCATCAATAATGCCAATGGATGAGTTAAATGTTCCACTGCTTGTTCATGATGAAGGAAAGCCTCAAAGAATTCAGTACAAATTATAGCTAAGGATTCCAATGGCTCACTCTCTCCTAATGCTTAGCAACAAAAATATGGTGCTCCACATAGTTGCAGGGCCACTGTGCCAATGTACATAAATTAAGGGGTGGGAGGGTTACAGGAAGGATGTCAGTCATATTTTGGGGAAAAAAAATGACAGCAGTGGCTCACCAAAAAGTGTTATGGCTGACAGTCTCCATCATTATCTTATTTCTTAGTATCATAGTCTGTAATTGGAATGCAGCTGATGTGCTGAGAAATATCTTTTCCACTATTTACAGAAAAGAAGGAAGCACTTATTTAAAACCTACTCAGGTTTCCAAATGATTTAAGTCCCATGCTAATTTCCCCAGATATTTTATATTAAGAAAGATGGATAGGCTTCTAAACTAATATAATTTCTATGTCAAGAACACATTTCTATTTCCATGTTTTTATTCACCTGTCTGAAAAAAAGCATATAAGGGCCACTTGACAGGAAATATGCTCATCTTGTGAAATCTTGAAGCTGCTGAAGTACAACAATAAATCTATTTTATGTGGTATATTATTAAAAATCACTTAGAATTATAAGCATATATTTTGTTACAGCTAGTTAGAAGGTTGCATCTTTGTTGTGGCCTTTCTTTATCTATTTGCAGGCATCACTTTTGCTAGCAAACCATTTTTATTTATATGGATATAATGTCATAACTGAAGCAGCAGAAAAAGCCAGCCCAAAACGCCTCAAAATCCCTTCCATTACAAGAAACGAGATTTATAGTTCCAGGGTGAGCTCACATAAACATAATTACCATATGAACTGTCTGAGATGTAGATAGCATTGCCTATGGCAATTATCAAGGGTCTCCTTACCTTTTTTTTANCAAGAAATGATATAATGAATTTTGTACTTACGTGATACATGATCTAAAAGGAAGTCCAAAGTTTAAGAGCATACATCTTTTGGGGGTCAGGTTTAAATTCCCAGGGCTTTCAAGACATGAATAGTGAACAGTGTGACTACTGAAATGTGAAACTTAGCATTATCATCATGCATATCCATCACTTTTGTTTGTTAACCTATCTGGAATGAGACAAATTAGAGGGAGAGCCATGGTGAGCATCTGGCATGTACTAGAGTAGCCGAGACATCTTCAAAAGGACCATATTTTAGAGAGTTCATACCAACAAAGATGAACTAGAATGGAGTCCTTTAAAATATAATTCATTCATTAAGTGACTAATTTAATAAAACATGTGGAGTCTATTTATGCCCTTAAGAAGCACTGACTTTATTATTCCAAGCTTTACACATAGTTCTGAGCCATGAGGACTCAATATATCAGACCAACTTTCAACAGCTGGAGGTTGGCACATGCAAATTTTTACCAGCTGGAGTTTTCCCAGTACATTTAGGTTTAGATCCATGAGTTGTTCTTCATCTCTCAAGTGACACTAGGAACAGAGAGCACACATACATGCAGGATCTCACTATCACTCAGTAACTCACCAGCCCATTGATATTGTCATATATGTAACAATGCTGTTTGAATATCTGCATAAGCAATTTATTCAATAAGATTAGGGTGGAAATCACTTTATATTGTAAAGGATCATCTTACAGAGGAGTTAAACCCAAATTAAGCAAAATCTTCAACAGTTAACTGTCTACCTGGTATTCTCAATAAATGGCCAAAGTCCACATTTTTAAATTGTAATAAATAACTGCATAGGAAAAAGGAACATGCCTAGGGAAACTTTGGCATGGAATAGTCTTACCCCTTCAGCCCTCAGGGTCTCAGACCTGTCATTCTATTAGAGTGATGTCATGTTGCACATCTCTACTCAGTCTATAGCTCTCCTCTTGGGGTCAGCCTTTGAGTAAGAACATGAGAAATCATGTCTTTGCCACAGGAGACATTTCTAGAGATTTTTCTCTCTTTTTCCACAAAGATACAATGAAAGATCCAAATAACTGTAGGAGAAATTCACGCATCAAAATGCTTCTCATAGTCTTTTGGAGTAAATCTCCTGAGAGCACCATCCATGGTTTATGTATACTGTTGCTATTAGTGAACTAGTATAAGATACTTATTTGAGATGACACCATTTTTTGTGTAGTCTTTTTACAAATAACAGTTTTTCTTCTTTAGCTCTTTAACTAGGGACCCGCCAAAAATTAGTATGGGGGATTTAAGTTAACTCCAAACCAAGATTTTGCAACATTTTCAAGCAAATAGAAATATTTAATTTCGGGTTAAAAAAAAGAACCCAGAACTAAATCATATGGCCAAGTTCTGCTCAACTTCAAATGGTTATTGAATCCAAATATCTTTAAATAAAAATGCCTGATTAGATTAATCTTTAGCACTAAGGAAGTCATTGCTGCTCTGCTACTCAGTGAAAAAGCAGTACTGTGATACCACACTCTTGGAAGACCCACCAGCTGCGCAATTAATAGCAAGGTGTACAACACAGATGAGAACATCTGCTGTTCCTGAATTCTTCAAGTTGGTGAAAAAGAACAGGAGCTGCTAATGTTTGAAATTATAAATACTGTAATCTGAACATACTTAACTCTACTCACTTTGTAGGCAAGCAATGTCAAATTGAAGTTTTAAAATTCTACATTCTCCAAATGCAACATTTTATTAATTTATATATTAATATTATCAGGTAAAGCCAGATCCTTGCCACTGCCTGCTGATCAGGCTGATAAGAAACATCACTACATCTGTTTTTGACAATAAATTAGAATCAAAAATTTAAAAAAACCTTGCAGAATACATTGACAAGTGTTCATAAATGGTCACTTATACAAAAGCATACAGAAATCAGTGTCCATATGCCCATAAGAAGTGGATGAAATCATTTATATTGTAAGGAAAAACACCCCCAGGGCGAGGACTAGTGTGCAAATACACTGATGAACAGAACCAGATCTAAGGAAAAGATAGAGATGCCAAGTANTTTTAATGTAACATTTTTATTTCAACAGTGCCTGAGGGCAGAACTTGAGTCTGACTGCAGAGAGTCACTGAAAAAAAACACATTAAAAATGGCCTGTCTCAGGAAACATAAAGCCTGTTAAAGCTTCCTTTTCTCCTTGGATGATAATCTGAGGAATGACAAATAGTAATGTGATCAAAATGTTGTTTATTTAAAAGTCTGTATGTCTTTTCTGAATCCTGCCAAACTTTTTACTGAATTCCACTCCACCACAATTATAACCCCTTTTTCAAAGAATCCTTACAGAACCACAACCCTTTCAGCAGATACACAACTCATCCAAATACATGCAAACAGAGATGCATACTGGAACAGAATAAATCCCTCAGTAAAGCTCCCTATATTAACACTGGGACAAGAATTTATTCAAATGCTAGGAGATTGTAATCCTACCTCTACAATTTTCTTAACTAAATTAGATATTAAAGTCTCTAGCTTCTTTCTAACAGCTATGTGTTAGCAATGAAAGGAAAATCCCAGACCTTACTTAAGTTAAAATTGATCTTCAAAAGCCTGCTAAAATTAAGCTTTTGTTCCTAGGCTTCCTCTTTGGCTGCTCTTTGTATTCAGCCCTGGAAGTTTCTAGAGCCCTGGTTGTCTTTCCTGGGTTTAATCCAACCCTGATGGGAACTGAGAGGAGCCTTTGTCCCTCTCCTCCCCTCCTTTCTCAGGGGGCTCTTCTAACTCAGACTCAAGCTAAACTTCACCAAATGCAAGCCACTGATAAAACTGCATTTATATCTGACTATAAATTACCTACTCTGCATAGTGCATCATTATGGGCACCCATACATTAAGAGACATAGTGCCAGAGCAACTCCTAGTCTAAAATTGTTAACTATATTTGTCTCAGCTGGATTAACTGCACAGAGGAGGATGTAGCTGGCTGTCTCTGGCATACCAGTTTGTTTTCTCTCTTCTCCAAGTGGTTAGGCATAGAACTTCATCAATGGTATTTGTGACTATAAAATGTAGGATAGAAATAAGACCTAATGTGCAGGGTGTCCTTCTTGCTGGTAGCAGGGCTATATCAGCATGCTACATGTTCCCCCTTGTCTTCTTCTCACATCCCCACACAAGACCAACAGAATTTTTTTACAAAGTATTTATATAAATATGTAAAATATGTTAAGGGAGAGTGTGAGGAGGATGGACCCAGGCTCTTCTCAGTGGCATCCAATGATAGGACAAGGGGCAATGGGTGCAAGCTGGAACATAGGAGGTTCCACATAAATATGAGAAGAAACTTCTTCACGGTGAGGGTG
>VYZX01008295.1:22921-57660 GCA_013401335.1 Brachypteracias leptosomus | reverse complement strand
CTTGCTGGTAGCAGGGCTATATCAGCATGCTACATGTTCCCCCTTGTCTTCTTCTCACATCCCCACACAAGACCAACAGAATTTTTTTACAAAGTATTTATATAAATATGTAAAATATGTTAAGGGAGAGTGTGAGGAGGATGGACCCAGGCTCTTCTCAGTGGCATCCAATGATAGGACAAGGGGCAATGGGTGCAAGCTGGAACATAGGAGGTTCCACATAAATATGAGAAGAAACTTCTTCACGGTGAGGGTGACAGAGCACTGGAACAGGCTGCCCAGGGAGGTTGTGGAGCCTCCTCTGGAGACATTTAAAACCCACCTGGACAGTTCCTGTGCAACTTGATCTAAGTGATCCTGCTCTGGTGGAGGGATTGGACTAGATGATCTTTCAAGGTCCCTTCCAATCCCTAACATTCTGTGGTTCTGTGATATAAAATAAAATTCCGTGGGTATTGACAGACAGAATGACATAATTGACCTCTAGTGCTTATACACAGTGATGTAATTTAGAATTTTGCACTGAAATATCTGAAAGATAAAAAACTTGGTAAAAAGTCAAGTGTTTGTTCCTGAATATTTTTTTGCCTGGAGGTTTATCTTGAACAATAATTCTTCATTAAAGATCTGATGTGACTGTTCTACATATAATCTCATTATTTTCCTAACAGAGAGAGTAGGAAAGTAAATATAAAAGAACTATGATTTTTGACTTAGAAACTATACATTTTGTTGCTTTCATTTCCAGACTATCTTGAAGCTAACCTAGGCTGCTGTGAACATTAGAATAGAAATCCACTTGGGCAAAACTTTGTTATATAGTAGTATGAGATCCAATTCCTAGAAACTCAGTTCCTCTAGTCAGTAGGCTACTTTTGAAAGGGTGCTCATGCATCTTTCAGTGATAAATATTTAGAAGTTTAATTATTTAGTCTATGGAAACAGGTTCTGTAGAGAGCTTGTACTTCATGTAGCTGTTCTCCCTGACAGGATCCTGCTTGATATTTGGTAAGCCAGGCACACATTTCTACCTATGTTGATAACATGAAGACAATCCCTAATAACCTGCCTTTCTTAGGTGGGTAGTGGATGAAACTATATTTGCTTGTATTCTCACTTGTGCACAGAAAAAACTCATGTGTCTCTACTGATTCATTTCTTGACTAGATCAATTTACATAGTTTATGCTTCCTAAATTCTCTGGTTAGGACTTGGCATGTGTACCAGTGTCATGCAATGCCCAGCATTCATATGACCAGTTTCTGTGGTGTCACCCTGATGTAAATCATGGCAATAACGGAAACCATTTCTGAATTACATCCTCAATCAATACTGGAAACCTGGCCTACTGCTTTCCACAAACTATAGCAACTGAAATTATTCCTCCTGTGAAGAAGTAATTTTGTTCCTGATTTGTCTTACTTTTCCCCACAATATTCTTATTAAACTGGTATAAGCATCCCTCTGTAACAGGCTGATTACAAGGGAAGAACTGTATTTCATCCTGAGCTCATGTGCAAATATTTCCTCAGTTAACACATATCTCCAGTCCCAGTAGGATTAGGTCATTGCACCTCTAATATTTCACAAGAATTTGCTGCTGGTTTGATAAATTGAAAAGATGGCATCTTCTGTACTGCAAAGTTCTTTGCCCCACAAAAAAGCCATCCTGTAATAAATAATAAACATACAGTGCAGCTTCCTTAGACAGATTCCAAGAATTTTATATGCTGGAATTTAATCCTTAGAAAACCAGAGGATATTAAATGAACTAAACTGTCTTAGCCAGAAATCTGTGATTTGGGCTGCTCTTTGATGTTTATATCTGAAAGTCTTTGATGTCTTAAAATTGTTTCAGAAATTAGAAAAAAATCTTGACTTTGTAAATAATTTGTGATTACATAAATGACAAATGAATTGTTTCTCTGAATATTAGGTTAATCAAAAAGTCAAGACAGTCTAGTATGAGCTCCTAGTCCCTTAAAGATCCTTTAGCATTCCAGATGCACAATGAAACAAAAATAGTGTAGCCTTATTATGAGCACCTTTCCACATCTGCAATCTTGTTATACAATAAACTCTTGTTCTTTTGTAGCAAGATTGCACTGGTTCTTTTTTCTTTCTTTTTTATTATTAATTTGAAACATGTGGGGAGAGAGTAATCCAGTAAGCCATAGGCATTTCATATCAGAGCTTTCATGCAATCACATGTAACATCAACCATCTGGGTAGAAGGATAGATAGGACTTTTTTTATATCAATAGACTGTGAATGATAGCAAGGAGCAGAAACAGTAGAGTTCAAAGGAATATGGTACTAGTAATATTCACTTGAACATAGGCCTGTTGATGGAATAAACAGGTTTTGCTGTTAAAATAGCAAGCACTATACAATAAGAAACTTTGTTGCATTTACAACACTTTGAATGTATAGCATTGTTTGTAAGTGGATGCAAATGATACATATGAAACATAAAAGAGAGTAAGTTGTATACATATACATGTGCAAAAAGAGCGATTTCTGTCAGCAACATATTTTTTTGATTGGTAAATAAATACCATTTTGAAATTCCACAAAACTAGTGATTACATAGACAATTAAAAGATATTAATTTTAAAACCAGATGTCTGCTTTTATTTTGAGCAAAGATAGAGCATTATCTCTGAAAACACATTCATTTATTGTTTATTTTCAAAGCAAACTTTAAAATTAAATTACAGTGTTTGGAAGGAAAAAAAATGAAATAGACATCTGAAAGAAATAGAATCTATTTATAATTTTATGTTTTTGATGTCAACAGATATCCTAGAGGAAAGCCTTAGAGATATAAATTCTTCTCAGACTTACAGTAAAGGCATTCAACTTTTTAAGATGGATAATCCTGTATCAAAGTTTTGTGAAAACCTGATAAAAATTCAATAGCTCACGCATCCAAAAGATTAAAACCAACAACCAATGCAAACATTTAAAATTATTTACAGACTGTGAAAACCAAACTGCATGCATGTGTGCAGTACTCTGTATGTTGTAAAAACTGCAGTTCAGTCTGGAATTCTGTACAATAGAAGCAGAGAGGAAAATATATGACACGCAATATCTTTTCCTGCACAGTACAAATTAGTTTAGGTAACATATCATCTAACCATTAAGACAATTTTATGCTGATGTTTTCTTTTAATGTAGCATCCCTGATCTCTGTTCTCTACAAGTAACTGAAGAGGAACAAATTTCAAGGTGAGAATCTGAACACTGAAATTATGTTTTGGTTGATTTAATAATTTTGTAAATAAGCTATTATAAGAGGTACTATCTTACAGGTTTATTTTTTTAGACAGTTAATAATTTGACTGCTTACTTTTTATTTTTTTGGCTGCTTGCTTGTGAGTAGTGAGCATTCTACACAGCCCTCTGCCTTTTACATTCATTACTTCATTTTAAACAAGAACCAAAGCCATAAGCCAGCAAATCACCTAAGGACTACATAACTTCATGTTCTCACTGCACTTGAAGTGAATGGCATTACTTCTGTATAGATAACTATGAACATAACTAAGTGTTTTGCCTTTTTGGGACCTAATCATTGAATAAAAAGCTCAGACTTATTGTATCAAAATATTCTGCTGTGCTGTGTGTATATTTTCTCAAATGCCATGACCACAAATGCAATCAAGAGTTTTTATTTGCCATCCTAAATAAACTCTCTGTGGAAACATTTTCAGAACCTGAGGATAAGGGGACATGTTATCCCCTCCTGTTGCGGGGAAGCATGCTCTTTCAAAGGAAAAAGATGTCAGGGCTCAGAACTCTGGATTGCGCAAATTTAAGGATCATTGAAATGCTGTTCATAGGGAGCTTTTGTTCATTACCAACTGGGACACAAATAAGTGATTTTTACTGTCTTGGTAAAGCAAATTTTCAATTCATCTGAGAAACTGTTCTTCCAGTCTGTACTTTCTCAAATTCCACCGGGAATCTTTTCGGGGATTGCCAAAAGCCATCCAGAGGACCAGGTATCCATCGTTTTCCTCCTGCTTACTCAACATGCCATCTCATGAGAGGAGGCGATCAAGCTGCATATTCCCTTTGTGAATTCATTCATCAGGAAGGTTCCTTGTTAGTCAAAAGGAGAGCTAGTTAGAGGTCTTAGACTGGTCATGTGGATGCATAAGGCTACACTGGTCCTTAATGTTCCAGTCATTGCTTTCTGACTTATGAAACTGAAATGAGGAAAGATTGCCATAAGTTGATGAAAAAAAAAAGTTCCTGCAGCTTCATGGTGCCTTCTGTAAGCAGTCTGCTTATGAAATATGAAATGTAAAATCAGAAAAAGTGGCAGATAAAATCTGAGAAGTCCAAGTTCTGGAAGGGTCCCACTGAACCTTCTTGACTTCTTTTCTGAGTGAATGTTAGAGAAATTTTCTCTACTTGGAAAAAAAAAAAACAGTTTATTTTAAAATTTCCAATTCTTACTCTAAGTTCCTTTATTTTTCCTAGATTTTGCTGTCAAACTTAAGATCAGCCATATAGCAGTAAGTTCTATCAACTGAAAACATAGCATCTGTGGTTTTAGCTACAGAATGGGGTTGTAAGTTTTTCCTTCATCTTCATCCCTCTGAGCAGAAACATTTGTAAAATGACTAATGTGAATAATTGTATTGGGTCTAGCTGAGCTGGAGTTCATTTTCCCCATAGCAGCCCTCATGGTGCAGTGTTTTGTGCTGGGAGCCAGAAGGGTGTTAATAACACACCTGTGTTGTGACTAGCAGTGCTCACACAGCACCAAGGCCCCTTCCAACATTCCCCCCAGTGGGATGGTGTGGGCAAGATCTGGGAGGAGACACAGCCAGGACAGCTGACCCAAACTGACCAAAGGGATACTCCATACCATATGACGTCTGCTCAACTATAAAGCTAGGAAAAAGGAGGAGGAAGGGGAGGAGGCATTCCTTTGTCCTCCAGAGCAATTGCTACCATATTGGAGCCCTGCTTCCCAGGAAGGGGCCAGACATCACCTGCTGATGGGTAGTAGAAAATAAAACTTTGTTTTCTTCTCTTCCGTGTGCAGCCTTGCTTGGCCTTGCTTTGTTTTCATTAAACTGCCTTTGTTTTTACCCACAAAGGTTTTTTCCATCTTATTTTCCTTTTCCCTTTGCCCTGCTGAGGAGGGAAAGAAAGGGGGAGGGAAGGGAGGATGATAGAGTGACTTGGTGGGCACTTGGTGCTCAGCCAAGGTTAACCCACCACAATAACATATGGACAGTGGGAAATTTTCCTGAATTTATTGTCACTGGAAAGAGCATTGGGTTAAATATGTCTCTTAGTAACTTTATGCAACCACCTAGAGCTACATTGGGCTTTACTCAATAATTAATTTTAGTTTAATTATTGATAAGATAATGGGTTTGAATATTAAAAAGCTATTAACAAGAATTCTCTACTTTTCCGACTTCTTTAAAGCATCCTTGCTGTGTTTGTCCTTGAATAACAAATCAAATAAAGTTAATACTTTCAAAAAAACATGATGCAATTAAAACAGATGTGGTTTAAAATATTCTGAAGAAATTAACTCCGGTGCTTAACAGTAAGTGGAAAAAAAAATTACAAATGATGTGATTGCTTCAGAATGCATTAAGAAACTCCCTTTCAACACAGGCTTAGAGGAATGAGTCAAGAAATCCTGGAAAAAATCCCTCATAGCAATAAAGACTAAACCAAAACCACCATGGCTAATCTTTAACATCCTAAGACACTCCCTCTGTATGTATACTGTGCACTACTGTATATCAAGGTTTTAATTTACAGTGCTGATTTTCTACCTGAGCTAACTAAAATGAGATATATGTGTCCTTTTTTCTTTCTGAAAAGTAGAGAAGAAAATAGATTTGCCCAATTATTCAATCTTTCTGTAGCTAAAGTTAAAAGGGATTGTTCCATTCCTAACTTATTTTCTCTGGATCTGGTCTCACAAATGAGATAATCCCAGAGTGGTTTAGCTTTGAAAGCAAAAGTGAGTGATTTGACTTTCCCTGAGTTTGTGTGCCAGGATTACCTAGCAATTAAAGAATTAGCTAGACCAGAGATAGTGGTTCTGTTCTTAGCTTTGCAACTAGTGCATTTTGGTAATCTAATGCAAATAATTGAACCTACTTCTCTTCAGTTTACCCCTTCAGAAGGTGATACACATTTTGCAGATGTATTATGTACATGCTTGTTTAGCTTGTTGCAGTTTAAACCATTCTACATGATGTTTGAATGGAAGTCAGTGTGAAAAGTGAGAGTAGCAGAATAATGTTACCATCTACAACTCACTTTGTTAACAAAACATGGCATAACCAGGACCCTGTATCTACATGAATAACAGTAAATAATTGCAGGTTCTTTTTTAAGTGCTTACATAATTGCACTTGTGGTCTGGGGCCATTTTAAATGCAAAGATGAAGTTGCCTGTGATTCACCATGTCCTTTGTGCAAATGAATTGAAACTGTTTTTCTTCATTATTACCCTGGGTAAAATCCCTACGGAGGGATGAGACTGCATTGTTCAGCCATGCCACCACCATCAAGAGAATATGTACTCATAATCCCTGCTTTCCCTTCTCCAGCTAGGCTATGATACTGTTTAACTTTTCCTTCCCTTAAAATATACTTCTTTTGTCACAACCTGCATGAAAGAGAAACTTCGCCTCATCTTCTGGTAACGCTTACAGAGCCCAGTAATGTCTGACCCTCCCTCTTTACTGATCACAGCAGAAATAAAAAGAAAGATTCAGTTCCTGCCTGGAAGATCTTCTAGTCTAATATGTGGTGGGAAGCAACATGTTTGTGATAAATCAGGAGGCATAACAGTGGAAAGTCTCCTCTTCTTCTTCTTCATGTGACTGCAATAGGAGAAACAATTCACCTCCACAAAAGTAATGCCTGAACTTTTTGTCTGATAGTCAGGGCCAGGACATCACTTTCCCAGGTATTAACATACCCAACTGCTCTTTATTTAGTCCTAAATTTTCTACTAATTCATGATAATTCCCATATTATAACTACTGATAAGCATCAAAATCTGCAATATGTCAAGATTTCAGTTTTGTCGCAGCGTATAACACACAGAAAATAGAAGAAAGGAGAGCAAGCAATGTAATGACCTGTCTACATTGGGAGAAGAGACTGCTTTAGTATGACTGTTCAAAAAAAAAAAAAAACCAAACAAAAAAGCATCCTGACACATCTTTTGTTTCTAATAACCAAAAAAAATCAATATTTTTTTTTATTTTTACCCCCAAAAAATAAAATTACGTTGTCATATTAACTATGTTGTAGAAGTTAGCATCTGTAATATAATTGCATATGAGTTTCTTTACTGAATGAACAACATGATCTGGAACCTGAAAATGAGATATTTTCTTGAATTCAAAGGGGAGTAAACAGAGGGAACTCAAATAATATTTAAAAGCCTGTATATAAATTCTCCAGTATGTAGTGAATCCTGTAATTGGAAAAGACCACTTTAATGATTGCCTTTCCCAAGCTTTTCCCATTGGCAGAGAGCAACACATCCATCATATTTAAGGCATTTTCTAAAGAAAAAACGTTCAATACTCTAAAAAGTTATGAAAAGGAAATACAAGAGAGATTACTATTTTGTATGGCACCGATGACTAGATGTATATTAGACAAAAAGAAACATTGATAAGGGGAGACTAGGGAGGGTAAAGCAGGTTGGATCTAATTTGTCAGAAATGAGAAGTACCAAAATTCACATTCCCTTTGTAGACAGGAACAAATTGTCCTCTTCTCAGCATGCTTTTGCTACCAGCAAATATCTGTGAAATCTTCTGGCAAAATATGCCCTCTTCCCTCAGGTCTTAATGGCAGATGAGGGTATAATATCTGGCTTTATTGGTTTAAAGGCAGCAAGTAGTATAGTGAATCTAAAGGTTTCAGCCCTGCCACAAACACATGAGGATAATGTGATGGAATATAGGATAGAAGCTTTCTTTTTGCAGTTTACTTTAAAAAAATCTAGCAAATAATAAGAAAACAGGCATGTATTTTAAAAGTTACATTTGCAGAATCAAACCATTTAAGTTGGTAAGCAACCAAAGCTCTGTCCATGTTGTTAATAAAAACATGTTCCAGGTATATGTTAATAAACTACTTCATTAAAAGATATTACATTTAATTCATATAAAAATTGTGTATCACCTATGGAAAGGTCTAGCAGCTTAATGGGATCTTCTTACAGTAACAAGGGAGTATAACAAAAGCGCTCCCTAAAATTAAATTCTAGATTACTCAAATTGGAGACTTCAGTTCCAATTTGCCATTTTGTACTATTTGCTACATTGTTCTATTTCTGCTTCCCATCTGGAAACAGAAACAATACTTATTCAGTCCATATTTATCAAGCACATTGATATGGCAGCTGACATAGCATGAGAAATATTTTCGAAAAGCACTTATAAAATTATTAATCCTATATTTAAATCGTGGCTTATATAGCACAGGGAAAAAATGAAAGTGAAACGCTGACAAGAAGGAAAGAAGACACTATTTGCCATATTAGCATCTTCTAATGCGTTGAATCGGAACTAATTGAAATTCAGTGGGAAAGATCCTATGTGATCCTATGTGTCTCGCCGAGACCAGCTCCAGTACAGGTAAGCCCGCGCTGAGGAAGGGGATCGCGGCGAAAAGCGCCGGAAAGCATGTCCTTTTGCGGCTTTTTCGAAGCTGGGATAGCGGCTCGCTTGCGCCAGGGGCCGTGGGCGGGCCGCTTACGTAAGTGGGCGGAGCCAGCACCACCAGCGCCTGATCTAAAAGAAGTGTAACCACGCCGGCCGTCACTCATCGAGACCACACCCTCCCCTCTTAAAAGAAGCCCGCAGGGAGCAAGCGATCTGTGAGTGGGCGTCACCCAGGGCGTCACCGCGGGGCACCAGCCCGAGGTCCTCAGCTGCGCAGGGCAGCTCCCACGGGGGATCCGCGCAGGCGGCAGGGGCGGCAACAGGGACCAGGCGGTTAGCGCGACAGCGAGCGCGGGCAGCGAGCGCGGCCGGGGACCTGGGAACTGCCAGCTCGGCCCAGGAGTCGTGGTGTTTAACAGACAGAGGAAGAGCATTCTCCTAGCACCCACCAAAATGAATATGGATACTCAGTGGGTGCTGCCACAGAAAGAGACAGCTGTCCAGGTCACAGACTGTTGGGAATGGCACAGCCTTTCGCTTTTAACAGGAGGCACCTCTGGCTGTGGCTGTGTCCGGTGTGAGCAGGCGGATGATCTGCTCTCCCGGGTGACACAGCTCCAAGATGAAGTGATGGAGCTCAAGGAGGAGGTGAGCAGATTGAGAGGCATCAGGGAAAAAGAGAGAATTGGATGAATGTTATTGTAACCTGCTCTCCAAAAAAACAGCTCAGGAGGTAAACCTTATCAGTGAAACAGAAGATTCCACACCAGATCAGCAAGCTTTCCAGCCTTCCTGCACTAACTCACAGGAGCAGGGACGATGGGAACATGTTCCTGCCTGACGACGCAAACAAAGCAGGCATACGCCTTTAGGAACCTCACCACCTTCGGTGCACTGACAGAACAGGTATGGGACCCTGCAGGAGGAACTGGTTCATAATGGAGAAGAAACCTCACAAAGGCCAGAAGTGCCATCAAGGCCAATTCACCCCAGATCAACCATTACTAGTCAGTCCAAAAAGAAAAATAAATGGGTCGTTGTAGGTGACTCTCTCCTGAGAGGTGTAGAAGGCCCAATATGCAGACCGGACCCACTGGTCTGCTGCCTCCCTGGAGCCTGGATAAAGGATGTCTTAGGCAAACTTCCCACCTAGGTGAGGCCTTGGGATTATTACCCACTTTTGGTCTTTCAGGCGGGTACCAATGAAGTGACAAAAAGAAGCTCAGAAGCAATCAAGAGAGAACTCAGGGCCTTGGGGCACCTGGTTAAGGGATCAGGAGTGCAGGCTGTGTTCTCCATCCCTCCAAGGACAGCAATGGATGAGGGAACCGTTAGGAAGAGCCAACAGGTTAATTGATGGCTTCGGCATTGGTTTCATCGGCAGGGCTTTGGGTTCTTTGATCATGGGTCACTTTACAAGACACTAGGCCTGCTGGCAACGAATAGGATGTATCTGGCCCAGAGGTGGAAAAGGATCTTGGGGCAGGAGTTAGCAGGACTCATTGATAGGGCTTTAAACTAGATTGGAAGGGGGAAGGGGATGCAACAGGCTGTGCTAGATAAGAGCCCAGGGGAAGCATGCCAGGGTATGTAGAAGTGTGTGCCAACAAGAACTCTTGTGCTACCATCTCAGTGAGGGTAGAAGCTGGAGATACATGCGACAGCAAAGATGGAAGAGTTATTGATGGGTTGGAAGCCATGAAAACATCTGAGAATAGTTGGGCAGAAATTAAGGCTTCCACCCATAAAAAAGTGTTTGGAACAATAGCCCATTTAAGATGTGTCTACACAAATGCATGTAGCATGGGCAACAAGCAAGAGGAACTAGGATTATTGGATATTAGGAAGAAATTCTTTGCTGAGCGGGTTATCAGGCACTGCCCAGGTCAGTGGTGGAGTACCCATCCCTGGAGGTGTTTAAGAGCTGATTAGGTGAGGTGCTTAGGGATATAGTTTAAGGGGTGGACATGGTAGTGTTGGGTTGAAAATTGGACTGTATGATCACACAAGTCTTTTCCAGTCTAGACATTTCTATGATTCTATTCTATGATACTGTTACCAGCAACTATTGTCATAAATATGCACAAACCCACAAGCTCTTAAGAGGATAATCAGGACTAGCAAGGAAAGAAATTCCATCTCCTTAGGAGAATAACAAAGCTGGCAAGGCAGTGGATGGTTGAGAAGCTTGGCAAAGAACACCTGTTCTTTAGAGATGAGTTTCAGTGTAGGCCTCCTTACTAGTTGCAGGAGATGCACCTGTGAACTATGAAAAATCATCTCTAATTCCAGATTCTACAAAATGAAGTAGGTAATGTACAGATTCTAAAACATGAAAACATACTAAAAGGTAAAAGGTCCTACCTGGTATGTGTATTGTCAGTATCAGAAGATCCAAAGCTGAGTAGGTCAAAAGACAAAATGGCTCATTTGACTCAAAGCGATCCCACCAAATAAAAAATGGAAGCTACGTAGAGGATTCTGGTAATGAGTCTTGGTCCACCATCATACATACATTTATTCTGTTGATATAGAAGAAAAATCTTAAGTAACTGTAGCTTTCAGCCAGACATTTCCCTGCATTTTACAAACTGTGAGAAGTGGAAGAGAAAAAAAATTAATTAATGGCTTGCAGTACATAATTACATAATAAAATTAATTAATTGTAATAAAGATTTAGAAAAGAAAGCTAGTCCTAGGTAAACAATACACATTTTTACTGCATTCCATTTTCCAAAGCAGTATTTATATAGCAAACTCAAGATGAAAGAACCTATGTTTAAATAACATTACATATTTTCATGAACACTGATAAAAAGCCAGGAAATTCAAAGTTAAGATTGACATTCCAACCTTAATACAAGTCCTGTTTTCAATCCCTCCCACCCCTAACATTACGATTAAGGAAAAAAGTATCATTCATAGGCTTTTGCCAGCATGATGAATCACATCACACCTTTATTCATTTCATTTGTCTCTGATTTACCCAAAATTGCACTTTCAAATTTTTTCTTTGTCGTTTGGTTCCATATGGGGAAATATCAGCAATTACTTCTTTGAACTCTTCACATGGTGTGTAATACAGCTTTAAACAGAAATTAATCACACTTTACTGACAGAACATACCTAGGGAGGGTTTTTTTTAGGTTTTGCCCAAAATACTGTTTTGCTAATGATTTCCTGTGTCAGGGAACAGTTCTGTTACTGAATGTCACATTTTTGTCAGGGAAAGCCAAGTTGTTAAACCTGATCTTTGTGAATAGATGCTTGTATTCAAATTGGAGTCCTATTAAAGGCAGACTGTGACACGGGAATGCATTCATGCAGTCAGATGCACATAGGATCTGTGCCTGAAATTACTTCTGGGACCAGACGGTCATACTTTAACTTCACTGGATATAATCTGATCTTAAGAACAGAACTGGCCTAGAACACTGGACTTCACTCGCTTCATCCACGCTTTATGAGCAAAGGATACTCATATATATCATCAATGTATGGAATAAAGTTAATTGTTATACTGCCTATACAGGTAAAGTATTGTGGGGGAAAAGGGTTGCAGAGAATTCTTACAGACTCAAATTCTAGTCACTGCACTCAAATATATCCCGTTGTCTTTACCTACATACTCCAGATATTTATCTTACTGGATTTTTTTTTTTTAGTGTTTATTCATAAACTGCTAATTCTAGAGTCAAGGTTCATCCCACAGGACTGAAGTTATCTGAGTTACAAGCCATTATCCCCAAGCTCCTTAGACAGTCTACCAAGGGAAACAGACTTCAAGTGGACTGCGGAGTCCAGTACATGACCTCACATCTCTGCAGTAATCAAAATGTCTCCATGATAACATGATACTTGGATAAGAGCCATCAGTTAGATAATATGAGCCCATGTCTAGTATCCATTTTATTTTTCTGTACTGATGGAATCAATCAATTCTTTCCGCATGTGAGACCTGCAGAAGTCAAAGTAAGGTAACCTTGTCCTCATCTCCGTACACTTCACCTATCTCCAATATACTGAAGGCTTTCCCAGCAGTTTCCACCATCAAGGCACTGCTTCCAAGGCACTGTCTACATTGGCTTTGACTTTGACTTTATCAGTCTTTTCCTTTCTGGTTTCATTGCAAGCCACTTGAAACAGTACTGACCAATTCATCTGATATTTTGTTGGTCCTCCCTCAGCTTCCCAACTGACTAAGACATAAACTCTTTGAACATAAGCTCTATCACAATTCAGTGTTCCCTGCCTATATAATCTCATAATGCATTGGGATATCAGGTTTCCTTTACTTTTCCAATGATACCACATTCAATCACATTTTGCTCTGCTTTCGTCTGAATACTACTACGTTCTTCTAGTATCAAAGTAGCCAGTCTTCAGCTAGCTTTGCTTAAATACTTCCAATACTTCCTTTTTTTTTCCCAATCCATTGGTGATGCTAATAGTGCTTTCCTCTCCACCACTGATTGAGCAAGGTGTCAAGATAAGATGCTCTCCAAACTGTCTATTCCCTTGGCTCCATCTCCACAAATACATACTAAACTGATCTGGTCTGGTCTGTCAGGAATGCAAACCGTGAGTTCAACGGTGTTTTGAGGTAATGAGGTCCTGATCCATGGACATTACTGTAATTTTAAGGTTTAACAAGAAGACCAGACGGCTGCCAGTTCCGTAAGTTGAGAGAGACAGCATTAGTCTGCTACATACCGCATCTGTTTCTGTTATTCAGGCCAGGGTTCAAGAATAATAGTAACTCTCTGACTATTAATAGGTCACGTAAAGGAGAGAAGATTTTTCCCATCTCACAAGAAAAGTGTGTAGATAATTTTTTTCAGTTTCATATATAAATCTTGTAATTTCTAGAATAGACAGTAACTTTCAGCTTCTTGCTTACTGAGTCATATCTGATGGACACTGCCCCTTTATTCCAGCATCCTAGGATCATCACTGACTTCCAGTGAATTTTCCAGTAAAGTACAGGTCACTGTTAAAATTTATAACATCTCTAATCAGTAATGTTAAGTCATCTGAGTGGCTGTCTACCTGTGTGATGATGTGGAAAATTATCAGTATAAAGACTTAGTACACAGGAATATAAAAGGTGTAAAACTATTCCCATAGAAGCACAGTGAATTAAAATGCATATTCTCATCATACCTGCTAGTACAAAGGACATTGGTTTTGTTACAATACATTGATTTTTAAGATTATTAAGGTTTCTGAAGAAAACTAGTTATGCAAATAGTTGCAGAGTGGCTTGAAGATGTAGCCATCAGTGCTTAGCTTCGGTAAGCATCTTGTGAGTAAATATTTTTAGTGATAAACAAGTGAAATGAGAAGGTAGGATAAGAAGTGGCTGAAGAAAGGTGAACAAACAGAGCAAACTGTATTCTTAGTTAAAACAAATCTAGAACACACGTTTGAGCACTAATCTGGTCTGAAAAGTATTCAGAGTATAAAAGAGCCTCTCATGAGAGTTTGTCCTGCTTCCCTTGCTTTGTTGTATTGTCTGTGAACTGAAAATCTGTTCCCTGCAGCATGGATATTCATTATCTATTTTCTCAGCTCCATATTTTCCCTAATGTGTTAAAAATCACCAAATATTTTAAGATGTTCAAAAGCATGCCTCGAGTTACAATTCATTAACTTATAATACAAAATTTAAAATAATTAACATATGAGGAAAAAAAATCAATATTTTAGCAAAAATAAGAGGAAAAAAAAATCAAGAAACAAAGTAGCAATAAAAGAAATCAGTTTGACAGGAGGATCCACCCTGGCTACAAGTCTTCATTTTCTGCTAGGACCTCCCAGTCCTGGCTTAGTCCTGACTTTAGTGCTTCCTTTAAGGGTTCAGCGACAGACACATCCTGCATTAATCTTTTACATTTTATATTATCTTGCTCTGTGTTGCAATACTGACTCAACGACCCTTTGCATTCTTGCAATATAAAACACTTCTGCTTCCGGTTGTCTTTGTAGTTTGCGTCCTGCAAGAATCTGAAACTAGAGATGTGAGCAAGAATTTCTTTCTGAAGGGACCGTGGTAAAGGACTGCTCTGTCCTCTTCTAAACGCCGCTTTCCCACAAGAGGAGAAATTCATGTGAAGTTTGCCACAGAGCTGATGATTTCACACTTTTGCATTAATTTCTTTGAAGTATTTCTATTTCCCTGTTAATTTTGCAGCCGGTGATGACACATCTTTGCTGGCGCTTTTCCTTAACTTATACCTCGATGTCTCTAAACGAAATACTTGTCATCTCACCTAAAAGAAGCTCAAATAAGATACATTCCTTTGCGGATCGATCGTAAATATTTATCTGATCTTTCGTCCACCGGCCTTTTTTATATAACAATTAAAGTTTAGAGCTCTTCAACTCACTGTTACTTTAGGATACTCTCTAATCAGCACTTCACAGTTGTTTTACAGCTCCTCTTTGCCTTATGAGTTCATTCACCAGGTGTTTTAATGAACGATGCTTGTCATAGATAAGCATGTCTCTGGGCGTCACTCTCCCTGTTCGCTAAGAAACCTTCCCGCTATTTGCTCTTTATTTATCCTCAGGCGTGCCATTAAATCATTAAAGCAGACACAACACCGCCCGTCACTTGCTGCGACGGCGGCGGTGGTTCAACAGGGTGGAGAAAGGTTTGTTGTTGGCCTGGAGGAAGGGTGGGCAGGGCAGGTCCCCGCTCCTGCAGGGCCGCCGGTACCTGCAGGGCCGCCGCCGGGACCGCGCCCACTCCGGAGCTGTCCAACGTAGCTCCGCTGACGCGCATCTTCCGCACCCCCAGCGCCGCGCCGCGCAGACAGCGCCCTGCCCTCTCCCCGCCTCTGGCAGCTGCGGATTCTCGGGCGGGGAGCTGGGAGAGGAAGCGTCTTTCCCGCGGCATCTTTCCCGGGAAAAGGGGATGCACGGTGCGCTCGCTGCGTTGTACGTGACGGGAGATCCCGGTCCGCAGTGGGAAATGTTTGCGGTACCGTAGGCAAACAGGAAGGATTTTCGCGGAGCGGGATCATTCAGCCGCCCCCACCCGCTTCCTTTGATCCTGATGGGGTTTGAAACTAAGAAACTTAAAAACTAAGAGACTAATTAGCCCCAACGGAAGAGTGGCAACAATGCATGACAAAGGGGAAGATTAGGGTTTAAGAAAGCAGGAATAATGTCCAGCCTCTCCTACAAGAGCTGTGTGCACAAATCGTGTGCCCAAGAAAATCGATCCGATTCAACCTGGGTGTGTGTAACACTGCCAGGGCCAGGCTGTTTATTTAGAGACAGTCTATGGTGTGGGATGGTGAAGACGCAACCCCTAACCTCTTCCAGCCTCCCAAGACAAAAGCAAACCAATCCCCAACGTTGGTCCCCAAGGAAACCTTGATCAAAGAAAAGTATTCAGCGGTGTCGGGTGTACGGTTGTGTTTATATGCATTTCACAGTATTTTGCAGTATGTATCCAGCGTTATCAGTGCGTGCAGTCAAGTTGAACCCTCTGTGCACCGCCGGTGACCAGAACAGCTCTACTAAAGATGTAAGAACAACCGCTGCCCTGACTAGGACCAGCTTATTCTCGCTCATGAGCAAAAGGAAGGAGTTTCAAAGCAAGTGCTGTGAGATTGCCTGAACCGAAATGAGCTTTACGATGCAATCTTTTACTGGAAAGATGTTTGAACTCTAGTTGAAGGGGATTTAGGGGGAATGGAGAGCGGTTCCAACAGTTACTACTGGGAATGCAGTATCGGGTGCCCTACAATGCTTACTTAGGCTAATGGAGGTCTTGTCATTCAGCTCCCATTGCGCTGGGAAACAGGGTAAACATTCCCCGGTCACCCTCTGCGTGCAGGTCCCCTCTTCAGGACATCAGTAAAAGCATACATGCACTTGCCTAACATCAATTGTCAGGCTGTCTCTCAGGGTTCAGAGATCCCGATAGAAAGCAGGAAAACCAAGCCCAGTGGAGACCCGGCTCTGCGGCTGCGGGCTTTAAAGAGGCTGAAAATCGTTTGGTTGCGGGTGTGTAAGAAGAGACAAAAGTGCTCAGCAGGTAAGAGCGGAGGGGTTTGCCAAGAAGGAACTGTCCTTGATCGCTGTGACAGGATTGACTCGCTGGGGACTCTTCTCTCGGGAGCATCCACGCGTCCCTGAGGGAGCTATCTGTCTCCTCTCATCAACATCACCGCGAGAAATTTTACAGCCGCTCTTTCTAGTCCTGCTAATCCTGTTATCCTGGGGGTTATAAATATTAACGCCGCTGGGGCTGGGGATGGGGGACCAGATTAAGCCCTCTCTGAAGTAAGATGTCAGCAAGCCTCTTCCCAGCCCACCAGCGGTCGGGGCTGCTGGATGAGCTGCACGGCAGAGCCCCGCAAGTACCCTACCCAGAGGGACTGTTGGGCGCCTCGGTGCTGGATTTCGTGGTCGACCTCTCCCCGGGGGCTCCTCAGGGTCCCCTCCGGGCCAGACCGGGCCTGAGGGTCTGCGAGATCACCTCCGGGCCTCCCTTCAGGGACAGAACCCTGTCGCTCCGGGAGGGGATGGCCCGGGGGTTGCCCCTGGCTGCCTTCGGAGATGGAGATCTTGAAGACGACGAGGAGGAGGAGGAAGAGGAGAGGATGCGCAGCGCTTCCCTCCTGGACAGACCCAGGAGAAAGCGCGTTATCACCTATGCCCAGCGCCAGGCTGCAAACATAAGGGAGAGGAAGAGGATGTTCAACCTCAACGAGGCATTTGACCAGCTGAGGAAGAAGGTGCCCACCTTCGCCTACGAGAAGAGGCTCTCTCGCATAGAGACATTGCGCCTGGCCATAGTGTACATCTCCTTCATGACTGAGCTCCTGGACGGCAGCAGCAGGCAGGAGGAGAGCTAGGGACCGCCGGGGCCCGGCGGGACGGGTCTGGGGGCCAGGCACCACCCACGGTACCGAGCAGGTGGCCCCAGGCGCCTCCCTCCTCGGAACCTGGAGCCGTAGCTCCTGCCCTGGCTTCTCACACCGCAGCAGGACCGTGTAGGTGTGGGACGCAAAATAAGGAGTGTTTGGGGAAGCGTGCGCTGGGGACGGGGGGAGGAGTGAGGAAGAGGAGGGGTGGAGAGGCTCAGTGTGTGCACATTTGCTAATATATATAATTTTTGTAAAGAGAAGGGAAAAATGTGAGGCGCTTCTGAGTTGCATCACCTGCTTGCTTTAAATCTTTGCAATTCGTTGCTTTTGAGAAGGGCTCGGCCGTGACAGCAGAGCCCTTCGAGCTTGCAGAATGGGTTTCCAGTGAATTCGGTTGCCTGCCCAGCTGCCTGCCGGGGACTAGGAAAATCACTTCGTGTGCATTTCAATCTAGCGCTTTCTGCTTTAAAAAAGAAATAAACAACAACTCCTTTTTCTTTGAAATCCAGCCTGCCAAGTCCATGCCGTGTGTCACAGGGCCAGTAAAGCGGAACATCTGGACACAATCCTTTGTTGTCACGACTCTCTTCCCGGGACCAGTTCAGTCCTAGCGTGTGGGCGGCCAGCGCCGTGGCTCGCACCGCGCAGGAGCTGGCGGAGGAGGCTCCGGCTCTGCCCGGCCCGGCGCAGGGCGGTGCCCGGTGCGGCGGGTGCTCGGGCCGCCCCGCAGCCTCCCCGGCCCAGCGGAGCCAGGCTGGGAAGCCCTATGCGCCCGCCTGAGAGAGAAAGCTTGTGGGTTTGTGGGCTTTGAGTTTGAGGAGGTGACGGAAAGCCCTTTTCTGCCTCGCTGGATTTTATTTTTTTTTCCTCCCTCCCAGTATATTTCTTTGCTGCAAGGAGAGATAATAAATACATTCTGAAAAGCCGGAGCGGGAGGGAAAGGGGAAGCCCGGGCCAGCCTTACCCCGGAGGTGGGGATGGGGACAGAGTCCACCTCGGGGATCGGTTTCTTAGCGTTACCTACTAATGCCTCGCAGCTGCACGTTAGCAGGGGCGAGAGCCAGGGAGAGCGGCAGCCGAGTGGGGCCGGGGGTCTCTCCAGCAGCCTCTCCGGCCCTCCCTGGTACGTCTCTGCCCTCCCGCTCCCCCCGGCTCTCTCTGCTGCTCGCCGCTGCCCTGGACAGACCTGGGTTTCTCCCCATATTTGCAGCAGAGGGACAGCAACCAGCGTGTTCAGGCCCAGTCCAGCCTGCAGTCAACTTAGGAGCAAATGATCCATCCAGAGCAGAGGTTCTGCCTGACATCGCAGGACAGCTTTTATCTCTATTACATAAAATTGTTATATTAGTGAAATCAAGATTTACCCTGAATTCAGGCTAGAATGGCTAAGATCTAAATCCCACCCTGCTATCTCTTTGATTTCTTCTCTCATGTTTTGTCAGCTCCTGTGGTGATTCGTCTTTTTATCATTCCATTGACTTCAGTGTTACCATGAGTGATCTAATATCCTGTATTAATACTCTAATATTCTTTCTCTTTTCACTTGTTTCCTGGGTTTCTTTTTCCACTTGTTTTTGTTGACCTCCCTGACTCCACACATTGCATCTGCCCTCCAGTTGTCAGAATGCCTTTTTTCCAAGAGGCAGTTGGATAGTTAACGCAGCTGGATTCTCTCTAGAAGCTGGGGTGTTTCACCTCTTCAGATGGTTTTGTGGTTTTGTGTGTTCTTTGGTTGGTTGGTTTGTTTTGTTGGGGTTTTTTTTTGCTAAAAATAAAATTAGAAAAGGAACTAAGAATGAGCAATGTTCCAAAATCAACAACTGTTCACTTGACCCAGATTCATTTTACTGTTACCACTGTCTCAAGTAAAAGGATGAAAACAAATTATTTAAGGACAATGAAATATGCAATTCACTGTTCACATCTTAGCACTATTTCTCTATAATCGCTACACGACTGTGCTTTCCATGGCATGATTCTGTATCTTTCATATTTTTTCTTGCTCATGTGACTGGATAAAATTAGAACTCTATAGCAGACACAGTCTTAAGTTAAGAGATTCATAATGTAAACATGTCTGTAACAGATAATTCAAAAATCATTGGTTTTCTCTTCTTGGTTTAATAACAAAACATTGGAGTCTGTTCAAGAACCAAGGTTTTTCTATACTTGTCTTAAAAACTAGAGAAAACCAGAAATAAAACTTTACATTTTATTTTTAAATCAAAATAAAAATCTGGGTCTTGCATTATGAATCCTGATTTTTAACAGATCATTGGAAACTTTGCAGCAACAATACAGAATAGAGTAACATTCTTATGTGACAGCCAATTCTAAAAATAACATTAGAAATTTTAAATGCAGTTGTGGTATAAGCCCATGAACACAATATGCAAACAGCACAGATGAAGTATGGCAATGCATTTCATGATATGTCAACGACTTTGAAGAGGTCACACATTGATTTATAGGACCTGAGAACCTGATGAACGAGGCTTTAATTTTCTATGTTTCATGCTTTTCCAAAACTGGCAACGATTTACCAGAAGAGTAGTCTAGGTACAACTTTTTCTTAGACACCTATGTTAAAACTAAAGCATACCCTTATGCCCATGAAGAATGGAGTGAAATGGCAAGATACTGTACTGGCCCATGTGAATGTGTTGAAGTCCTGGAAGCTCAGTGTGCTAAGAATATAAACAAATTATGGAAACACTGCAGACAAGCTTCTTGTTGGAGTGCAATCCCATCTCCCTGAAATAACAACCCTGTGGGGTCCCTTCTTCCCTCACCCTTGTCTCAACATAGGATAGCTACATCTCAGTCTGCGGAGTCACAGTGCAACAAAACAGCATGTCAGGCTTGAGAAGCCAGTGAAAGCCTGGCCCTGATGGAGTGCAGAAGTGTTGCTAACTTCGGCAAGGATAGGGTTTCACCCACGGTAGTGAAAGGACTTTCTCTTGCTCAGAAGCACTGCTGCCACCAAGGCTGAGGCCAATCACAGTCCTTGGTGTCCTCAAAGCATCATGCTATTATCATCGCATTAAGAACAAAAGCTGACAGTGTCAATTACTTCTGGGAAAAGATAATAAGGGGGTTTTAAAAGCCTTAGAACTGTTTGATCATAACCCATTTTTAGATCCTGGTTGTTTATATTTCCTTTGCCCACTGAAGGCTGCCTTTTGGTAGAAAGTTGAGTTCCCTTGAAGCTATCACGTTACGATTAGTATTCAGACATGTAAACCAAAAAAAAAAAAAAAAGAAGGACTAAATGAAGTCATATTTGAGGGACATTTCCAAGCTTTCTAAGAGAATTATAAACAATCAAATGATTTTGCAATCCATTGTCAGGCTGATCTTGTTTTACAGCTGCTCAACCTGAAAGCAGGTTTAAGCAAATTAGTGCTGGAAACAGAACAAAATATTATGATAGCACTACAAACTCCTGCATCCACATTCTGACCAGCTACTATGGCTCCATGATTGGTGTTTATTATCGCATTTGTCAGCATTTCCATTATAAACAATCTAATGTGGAGGATTTATAACTCAGCCATAAAAATTCTCTCCACGATTAAACTTGATAAATGAAGTCTTAGTCTAACAACACTTTTTTTTCCTTTTGCAAGCTTTAAAATAAATTAGTTTTTTAAGTCATTGGGGTACTAAGCAAAAGTTATGGAAAAGAGTTTTTTATTTGTTTTTGTTCTTCTTCAGATTAGTGGTGCTTCTCAAAGAGATTTTCTATGTAGCCCTTCTGGTCCTTTCAATGAACTTGCACCTTTTGTGTTTTGTTTTTTTAACTAAAAATAGACAAAGTACTAATGCTTAAAATGTGACTGCTGTGCATGCTGATTCCCCGCTGCATAAGAATGTTGCTTTTACTAGGTTTGAATACTACCAATCTGCAACAATGACAGTCAAGCTTTTCCTACTACTTATAAAACAAAACAGTTATAAGGATGGATAGGTATGCTAGTTTTAGTCTTTTCGTTGTACAGTAAAAATTGACATCTTTTTAAAAAAAGTTACTACTGTAATCAGTTCAGATTATTTCCTTTCATACTTTACTTCAAAAAGCATACTTGTTTCAGATATTGAAATGAATGTTCATCATAGCAGTATACTCTGAATAGAAGAATTGACCAAATAAAAATATTCAATTGCAATTAACTAACAAATTAAACTTTTTAAGAACTGCAGCTCAGATATTATTTTAAAATTTGCCTGTATTTCATCCAGATTTTACATTTTCCCTCCTGTATCCTGGTTTCAGGTGTAACCTTTGGTCTAGTCGGCACTAAACTTTAAGTCTTTGAAATTTTTCACAGCCACCACTCTGCTGGTCACCAGCCATAGTGCAATTCCATGGTCCGTCCTTACCTGAAATTCCTGTTCCTTCAATGAAGTCAAAGTAGGGAAACAATCCTATAATCTTTACTTTTGTATTGTCGATTTTCATATGAATATAGGATTGCAAGGACTGTAACATATTCAAATTATTGTGTGCATTATATTATCTTAGTGTGGTTTATACTGCTCTCAAAAGCTTCAGTGCCCTAACTGTTGACTCAGACCATGTCCTCTGACAGTGAGGGATTTTGAGTGGTTCCTACACAGAGTTGTTGTAGTGCAGGAGGACAGGCTTCACTATTGTCACATGGAGCTTTATTTTAAACCACAGCAACAGGCATCCTGAGATGTTAGGCCTGTTTATGCTTTTCTCATTCATTTGCCATAATTTAAAATAAGAAATAAAGAGCCTCTGGTTGGTTTAACTGTCTCACTTTTGCTCTGAAAGCAGAAGAAAGATAATAATTGTCCATGTTACTTCCAGTTCCATCTCGTCTTGCTCCAAGCTTTACAGGGGTTCAAGGGAAGGTAGTGCATTTTATTATTTTCTACACAGCAAAGACAAAATCTATGCATGGAGGGTCTTCATGAATAACTGAACTGAGAGAAGTTCATTCAGATGATAATACTTCTTTTTTTTTTTTTTTCCTAACATTGCTTATTTACTATACAGTCTTTAATTTTGTTAATGAATTCTGACCTTTGAAACTCGCAGTTATCAGAGGATAGAGTGGTGACTCTAGCGCAAAGGATACAGGAGTAAATATACCACAGCAAATACCGTCACTGCTTGAACATTTTAGGTTCGTGGGGGATAGATCATGTCTCTGATCTGGCTAAAAGGTAGTTTAACAAAGACTCTCAAAAGAACCAGTGATTTAGGATCATTCACATTTTATGTGACCGAGATGAGATATATAAAGATCCTGATTTTTTGCAGGTGACTGCTGAAACCAAGGGTGTTAAAAAGTTGTGACTGAAGCTGTAGCCGTTATTTTGGTCTTTAATGGTGAAATGAAGGTGTGCAGCTCCACTGGCCCTTTTCTCTTCAGCTGTGAGTAGTGATTACAGTGTGCTTATACCCAGTATTGCTGGAAAATTGCATTACATCTTACAGTGCACAGGGATCCCTACTCGGGCTCTTAGGTGCTTGACAGAATTGCTTTTCTGTGGAAATCTGGGTGCAAAGGAGGCATGGGGCCTTGCTCCCAGGTCCCTGCAGCAGGAAGGGGGCATGCTGTCTCCACAGGGTGTTTCTGGGTAAAATGCCAGCTGCAAAAATCACCAGTCCTAATAAATACATCTAGACATTAGAAATATTTTTTGAAAAATCAATACGCTGACAAAACACAGAAATTTTTGCAAGTCTAAGGGAAGTTCCAACAAAGCCTTGACACCCAGCTCCAACCCTAGGGCTGGTTGGTCTTTGAATTTGCCTCTTATCCCTCCACTCCTCTGCTCCCCTCTCTCCTGGTGAACAGAGGGCCTTTGCAATACAAAGAATGTCTCCTTTAAAACACATTTGTTTGAAAAATGAACGCAAAACCCGGTAGAGCTAAATCCAACCACAGCACATCAGATTTCATGTTGCAACAGTGTGCTACATTTTCTATTAAAGCTGGCGCCAGTGATCACATTCTGCCATTCAGTCCACTCTGTGTGGTTGTATATTTTCTTAATCAGCCCCCTTCATTTAACTGACATTCTGCCAGAATTATGCCATCTTTCCAAATGCAAAGATCATATGATCCATCTGTTGTCTGTAGCCATGCAGGGGAAACACTTTCCAAAGAGAAATGTGGGTTGGCCCCAAAAGTATGTAATTATCCAAATGCTGAAGTGTTTCAGATGTTTCAAGGTGCTCTTGGACCTGGTCTTGGCCATCTAAATTCCTATGAAGTCTCTTTTAGAAAAATGTACATAACTAAGCCATTGAGTTGGCAGGAAATTTTCAGAGTACAGGAATACTTTAAAAATTATTTTTAAATAACTTTGAGCTGAATCAGAGGTTTAGGACTCAGTAATATCATCTGGGACATTTGGGAGTGCTTACACTTTTAAGTATTTCACATTTTTGTTGTTATAATCACATATAAAACAAAAAGTAAAGAGCATTAAATGAATATGTAGAGAGATGTTCGAATCTATTTTTAATCATGTTTTAAACATATGCCAGAACACTGTGGTAACTCTGCAGCATCCCCGACTCTCATAACTCTGCAAACTACCAGGAGCAAAGAAGTTGTAGGATGATGACTAATTGTCATGATGAAAAGAAAAGGAAAAGAAAAGGAAAAAGAGAAAGAGAAAGGGAAAAGAAAAAGGAAAAGGAAAAGAAAAAGAAAAAGAAAAAAGAAAAAGAGAAAAAGAAAAGAGAAAAAGAAAAAAAAGATTATTGAGACACTGTGAAATGAAAAGATATGTCAGATCTTTCCCTGTCTTACTTGAGGATGCGAAGAATTAATTTCATTTGACATCTGAGCCAATTTAAATTTTCTTTGCAGGTATCTTGACTGTTACCAAGTATTAAACTGATAGTTTAGGTCTTCATCGGATGCCACCTCCTTGGCATACAGAATCCAAATTTTATTCATGAGCAAATGGAGTTTTCACTGAAATACTGATAACTGTGCTTGAACTACTAAATCAAGCCTTGGCAAGATGGAGTTCAAGTTCTATTGCTGAAAACACCTTTAACAGCCCCAAGGTATTAAATTTGGAGACATGCACATTTCCATTACTTTATTCTGTCAATCATACATGGGTTGACAACAGCATAGGTCAATTCTCACAGTTATATGTTCCACACATCCAGGAATAGAATGATTACAGTATCCCTTCTCAGATCACAACTGCCATACCTACAGACTGAACCACATTATACTAAGGAAGTTCTGTGATGTTAATAGCATGGGATTTGCCTTAGGAGAGAAATGAGTTCTACCCAAGCTATGATGAGAACATATGGAACTTGTCATATTTAAAATATACAGGTATATTTCCTGAAAAAAAAAAAAAAAGCAGAGATTTCTCATATTCTCCTTGAGAGCAGTGAAAGCATGAATCTTCCGTGTCCCATTGGTCAAATCCTTTGAAGGATCCAGTGCATAAGAAAAGTGTTTGACTGAAGAGGGTTTTGGAGTACCAGGCCAGTGTTTTTTGCCTCCAAGAAATACTAGGTAGCTGAGAATGGCATAAAAAATGGAAAGTTCTGATGATGCTTCTTTCAATCCTGCTTCCCACCCAAAACACAGTTCTTGTGAAGTTATGGGTCATTAGCATTATTTATTGGGAGAGTTTCTGAATTACTTCCATACCACAGAAGCACCCAATATCACCCAAAGATGCAGCATGACCTCAGAGATGAAAAAAAGGTGGCTTTATGCTGTGGTTTCTCTCCACTCTATGTATATCGCTACTACTACCTGTATGGCACTGCTCTCCGGCATCTGTATTGCAAATGGGGTGATATTATCTGCATCATTCATGGTGCCATAGCTGTTGCTGGGGAGCCACTAATCCATTCCCTTCAGTTTTGGTGCCCTTGCAGTAGCACCAATTCCAGAGTGGATTTCAGACACCATTTTCAAATGCTGTTGAGCAAAGTTTAATGGCAACGTTTTTGTCATGTAATATTTTGCTAACCTCTACAACTTAAGGAGCAGTGGAAATCCTTTCTTTGCCTCAATGAACAGTTTGGGAGGAGTATTTTAAAGAAATACAATGGCTCCCATAACCAAAAGCAATTAAAAAATCATATTCTGTCTCTTTTTAGCAGTATAGTTTGCTTCTAATCTACTCTAGGTCTGTGAGAGTATGAAGGGTTGCTTTTCTTAGTGATACTTGAGTGACTGTATCACCTTTTTTTCCTCCTGCCTTTGCGTTGTCCCCTTACCCTTGATGTGAGCAATTATGAAGTACCTTCTGTTATTCTTCTAATTTAGCACTTAGAACTTAATTTCCCAACAGTGTATCTAATCTTTAAACATGGTTATTTTTCTTCTTTTTTTTCGGATGAAATTAACTTCCCACAGTGAATTCTGTGTGGAAATGGTAAGACAGACAGTTAACCTGCCAGGTACTCTAACAAATCAGATAGTTAGACATCTAGACTAGACTTTAATTCCTGCAATGAACTGACAACATGAAACCACAGATGGAAGGATTTGGTGTTGCAAAATTTTACCTGCCAAACTGGAGTCTATGTTGCCCTCTCAGAAGAGACAGCCCATTCTGGGCTGCGTCTTTGAGAAGGAGAATGTGGCAGCTGTTTCACTTTGTACAGCAACATGACACAGTGTTATAAGAAAGAAAATATAGAAAATTATCTTAGTTGATTGAAATTAAGCCAAATGACAGTGTGCCATACCACAGCCACTCAATTACGTACACTGAATGTAGATAAAGTTGTAGTTACCCATAACGGAATCTGGCCAGAAGACAACATCATGAGTCTTTCCAAGACGCTGAAGGATTTCCACTGACCAAAAGTTCAACATGTTGGCAGATAATAGCTAGGTTGAAGGCCATTTGGGGATAACCAAAATAGATCATAAATGTCACCATAGATAACATATGGCTGTGAGCCATTGCAATATAATTGATCAAACTTCTATCTCTTTGAAAGGAATGATGACTGTTTTGCTGTCAAATAATCCTCATTCAGCAAAAATTCCTGCAGACTTACATCATCAAATTATCAAACCTCTGATACAATGCTACAAGGAAGCAGTACAATAAACTTTGTGAGGCTGTAATTGGTTTTTATATTCCCTTCTTTTTTATTAAAAGGTATGTTCTTAAATACTAGAGAAAAGGATTATCAACTGCAGATGCAAATTTCACTGTTTTGTAATAAAGCCCTTGCTATATTCCACTGTACATCCTCTGCCTTTAAATTAATTACCACTGCTGTCACCAAGACCTGCATTAGCCCTTTCATAAAGTGTATTTCCTGAAAAAATAACATTAGATCAGACATTAGAAAATTTCATTAAATGCTCAAATGTGAATTGAGACATAAAGTTGAATATATTCTAGAGGCAAGAGAGATCTTTGGGAACAAAGTCTCTGCTCTGACTTTGAAAATCTGGTCCATATCTTACTGTTTAGGGTCAAGCCCATATATGTACCACTGAGATCAAATCATCTTTGCATTTATTAGGTCAGCAACAACATTTCCACCATGCAGCAAAATATAGATGTTTTAAAGACTGAAAACAAGTTACAAACTTCATGCAAAGGATGATTTTTTAATCATGGAAAATTTCACAAATTCATCTAAGTATTAAGGAATAATGACTGACCCTTTACTCTAAAGGCAGCCTCTCATATATTTCTTTTTATTCAACAATTCTCTCAGGCTGGAACTGTTTTCATTTTTATTTTATTTAAAGTTTAATTGACCCATTTTAGGTCTTGATCTAAAGCCTACTGAAACACTCCCCTTGACATCAAAGGATTTTGGACTAAGTCCTTAACGAATGCAAGCACGAACGTTCTAAAAGGAGAAAGGAATATTTCTCTGCTTCTGACATGAACTATTTTTAGTGCTGCAAGGTCAGATAGTAGATTTTGGCATGAGACTTTTCAAGGCAGAAGCAGTGTGGTATTTTACAATACAGCAGATACAAATACAGATGCTTGTCTGGAGATCAGAGTGCATAGGCAGACATACATGCATACATACATACATACATGCATACGTACATAAACAGTGAATATGTGCTAATTCACTTTAACATGTTAATAAACTATTGCCTCTTTTAGAAAATATCCTTTGGAGTTTGGTAACCAAGATTTGTGCTCTAGATCAGCTTCAATGTGTGACCTACTGTATGACCTTTGGTCAGAAATTAAAATCAGGACGGACCAATGGACGGACCAATCTCTAGTGAGTACAGTGCCCTGACCAATCATCATCCTGTATTCTAGAGGCAGGCAAATGAGGTTTGGGTTATAAAATGAGGGGCAATGGTGTACAGTAAATCTTTAGGCATCATAGCTAATAGCCTATAGCACAAAATAATTATAACCTCCCCACTTAGAAAGAAATACATAACCTTTGATTCCACTTTGACTGTGTTTTCTGAAAGGAAATACAACCTGGCAAAGATGGAAATAAACTCCTGCTTCCTCAAAAAGTCTTCTAGTTCTAAGTAAGTGTCCTTAGAAGTAAGGTAACTGTGGGAAGAATGAGATGGGTGTTCATTCCTGTGAACCTTTCCTGTCCAAGCTCCCCTCCTCTGCATGGCTACAGTCAGAACCTGTGGGGTGGGAAAAGAAGGTGGATGGGTTCCAACTTGCAAACCTGGCGTTCAATCAGGTTACCAATCAAAATTACATTCTGTTTGCCTTAGAGAATATATGAGTATGTTAGGGCAACCTTCCATGCCTTTTCCCTCTCACCAGGCTTTGCTGCCTTCCTCGGAGGTAAAGGAGAGCCTATTACCATGTCTAATGAACTCCTATGGGGCTCTTGTGAGTCATTGTTTTTTATTACATGACCTTTTTTTTTATCTTCATCTGTGAGATCCCAAGAGCAGTCCTAAGTCTAAAGAAGACCACAGTGAGTAGGAAGCACAGGGGATTCTTCCCCAGGGTGCCAACATGGCTAATGGGGGAAAAGTCCACTTCTATGCTGAAATTCTGGCTTTAGGACTCTGACTCAAATTGCATGAGCTTCAGGGAGAGTTTAAGTCCACCCCTAAGTAGAAAGCTCCGTGGAATGCTTTATCCATCATCTGTATCTGAGGTGTACCCTCCTCCACCTTGGAGAAAAAAAGCAGTATTTGTGGCTAAAAAGGCCCAAAGTTTTATGGAGTTTCCATGGGACAAGTGTACTGAAAGATTGAATATATAGATTTGAGTTATGTGTGGGAGCAGGAAGAATACAAAAAAAAGATACATAGTTCAGGAAAGATGGAAGAGATGGAAAAGAAAAAAAAAATCAAAGGAGCTGAAATAACAAATAAGCTTCATTATTAATATAAATAACTATTATCCCCTGGAGTGTAGATAAGCTTGTTTTACTAAGCAGTCTTTTCAGATTTAAACATGAAACCACATAAACAAGACCCAGAGCCATAATTAGGGGCAGAGCTCCACTACACCACGAGATATGCTGTTCTCTTGTGATGGTAAGGACCCATCCACCAAGGTGCTCATGCTCTGCTCAAACAGCCCCAGCCACTGCCATGAATTATTTCTGGAGCTGAATAAAACATATAAATTTTAAAAATCATATTAAATCACGTGTAGCAGTTAGCTTCAGAACTTAATTTATTGGGAGACCTGTCTCCTATGTGGGATCACACTTGTTTGATAACGGGACGTAGGTATTTCTTGGCCTTGCACTGGGGCGAAAACCGGGAGAGAAGGAGGGTGCAGAAGGAAGCGAAGTCCGGTTCGCGGGGCGGCGCAGCGCTCCCTGCCGCCGGCTGGACCCCTTGGCCGGTCCGGCGGCGGCAGCGGCGGCAGCGGGGGCGGGCTGGGGCGCACCGGAGGGGCCTGGAGCACTGGAATCAACGAGGCCTCCCCTCCGGGAAGTTAAAAAAAGCCACTGTGTCATCCTCCTGTGCCAGCAAGCCCTTAGGACTTTTAGATGGACAACCACATCGCATGAAAAACAGAAAATAAAAATCATTGTAGTCATTTCGATAGTGAAGCTGATTCCCTGAAGGATTCCCGCGACATCCTTCTGTTTTCCAGAGCTTCCAAACTAAGCGAGTGGCAAAGGGCAGCGGGGCAGAAGCACAGTGGTGAGAAGTGTCCATAGAGGACCCAGGTGTCGGGTCTCCTCCCCCCAGCCCCGGCCCCACTGCCCCGGGGTGGGGTGGGCTGAGGGGCGGCCGTGCCGGTGCGGGCCGGGCAGGGCGGGCAGCTGCGCTTTTGGCGCTTGAGTCCGCCCGAGCGAGAAGAAGTACTCGGGGCTCGCTGAAGCATGAAGGTTTTGGAGGAATCTGTGCAAAAAGACCCGGGAGCGGACGGGCAGCATCTCACGCCCGTGGCACTCGAGTGAAGGGACTTGGGCTGCCCGTCTAGTTCTGCTCCAGGGAGGAACGACTCACCTGGGAGCCGTGCCCTCCGCCGGCCGGAACGGGGACCGGCGGGGAATCGTGCCCTCCGGTGGCCGCCGGCCGCACAGCCCGCCGGCCGCGCTGCCCCATAGCCCGAGCCCCGCCGGCGGAGCCGAGCAGGACCGCGCCCGCCCCCGTCGGGCCCAGGTAGCCAGGCTTCATTGACCGAGGTGCTCGGCAGCAATTCTGCATCTTTGGTTGCATGAGCTAGTACATAGGAAGAAAGAAAAAGGAGGAAGAAGCTGAAAAATGGGTCCCACTCTCAGCGTCTTCATATGTTCCTTCTGTCAGTTTGCTCTGCACAGGTTTGTACCGGGGCACAGGGAGAGTTCTCAGCTCATCTCCTGGTGTGCTCTGAACACGGGGCAAATTACAGCATGAATGTCACTGTGGAAAGTTGCAGAGTGTCCTCTCCCCTTTCACCTAGCATCTGCAGGAATTAAAATACCTGGACATGGAAATTAGTAGGGAAATGACAACTGATTTCAGCGGGCTTTGAAACAGAAGGTGCAGTTTCTGAGGAAACACTGGATTGAAGGCTTCCACATCAAAAATACTCTGTCAGGCAGCCTGTTTCTGAGTGTACACAGATGTAATAGTTATGTTGCTGAATATCCAAAGAAATGCTTACCAATTAAAGAATTTGGTATTTTACCATCATGAACTGCCTCTGAGAGCTAAATTGCAATGTGTGTGTATGTGCATGCTCTGAGGGGAACATTGAACAGCCCATTGCAACCCGGTCGTAATTTGTGTGTATGTACATAACATTGGTGGACAAGGCTGTAGTGGTAACCACCAGATCTTGTGCACATTAGTTCTTAAACTTCTGCACTGATTTATAAACAAGTAGACAAATCAGAATCTGATTCATTTCTAAACAAAAATCAAAGACAGAATCAAACTGTCAGGCTGTCCTCCTCAAGCTGTGGTGTTTCTGCCTGGCTAAGGCGGACTCTGTTTGTCCCAGCCTGCGTGTCTCAGAATCTAATGGATGCCTACACGAGGATCAGCATATAGTTGGGGGGACTCCCTCCAGCTGTTTCCCTGTGATCAGCCATGGCAAAAATGATTATCACAGACCAACTTGTTACATCACTGTCACCACTGATGCTATGATGCAGGCACCAGGGAAGTCCCAGGCTGGACTCAGCAGCAGACTGGAACCAGGTTTAGGAGCTGGATTCCGGAACTGAGTTCAGGAGCACATGAATTGGGATCGAAGGCAGAATGGACAGAGTCCTCCTTGGATGCTGGCCATTGAACTGAAAGAAACCAGTGAAGGAAGAGAAGGGAGAGACCTTCATGATCCCTCATTTTATACTGAATATGATGTATATGGGATGGAATACCTCAGTCAGTTTAGAGTCACCTGTCCTGGCCACTCCTCCCTGCAGGTGCGGCCTTTCACTTTCTGCACCCCCAAAATAGTACATGAGATCTAGCAGTGATCTTGGTCTGCACACAAATCCTTGGTAGCAACTCTAAACATCAAGCATTATCACTGCTAGAAGAAGACATTGCAAAAATATGCTGTTAACTTCAGAAAGTGCAGTTAGTTAGAAGAAGTGAAAAGTAAAATCACTGAACAGAGTGGTTCTATCCTAACTCGAACTAGGATAACATAGCAGAGAACATAGCATCCCTCATCCCATACTGCAGAGTGGTCGGTGGGTCTACCTTAGTGGCTTTTGGGGGTTCAAAACAGATGTTTTAACACTGTATCAACTACACGCTTATTTCTGGTTTAGTGTGGAATAGAAAACCTCCATCTCACTCCCCATGAGAACTACATATTTCAAAATAAATGAGAATTTAATTGATCTTCTTTAAACTCCACACAGTCCCTGCTCCGCTTCCCTCCAGCACACACATATGCATGCACACTGCAAAAGACCAGCTGTACATGTGCACACACACAGAAATGCATCTCATTCATAAAAACACCAGTATGTCTTTCTGTCACAGACACCCAGACATTACCCTCTGACACATCCATCCTCCTCCAGACATACCTCTACACCCCAGCACAAGGCAGGACTGCTGCTCACCAGCAGGTCTAGGGGATCCAGGTGGGCTCCAGCAGCCAAACCAGCAGCAGGTCCCCTGGGCCAGACCACTCCCGCCACAGCTTGCGGGGCCTCTGCACTCCTGTGGTGGGTCTTGGCAGCAACAGCATCGGCTTAGTTTCCTTAGCACCAGAGCACGTGAATTGTGAGTTGGAGACAAATCAAAAGCCAAAACAAAACCGATGGATTTTCTATGTCATGGCTCATACATGTCTCATAGTCATGGCTCATACCTGGCTTACCACTGCTGCTTGCTTTTGCTGCAGTTTCCATGAAGAGTAATTGACCCTAACCCCAACCAGCTACAATGGTCAACCCCTCTTCTCTCTCTTCAAAGTCAAATCCTCCCTACATTTCTCTGTGTTTTCTAGTTTTCCAAACCATAAAATGCTTCCTCTCCACTGCCCTTGCCTCTCCAGCACACCCTCTTCTGCACACCCTTCTCCTGCCCCATGGCAAGCAGGTGATGTCCTGCATCCCACTCAAAGCTCAGCTGACCCAGACAAGACATGTCTTCTACCAAAGCACCTCAGGAGATGCTGCCTCTCCGTCCTTCAGGCAGTCAATTGCTTTTGATTTTGTTTTTGTACTTCAATGTTTTTTTCCAGAAGAATGAAGAGAGAGAGGAAGGAGGAAAGGAAGCAAGCAAGCAAGGAAGGGAGGGCCCCCAGAGCTATGTACAGATTCTCACCATCGGTTTCCAACTTTTGCTCTGCAGTGAAACTCTTCAACACTTCAGAGGAGCACTGGAGCTCTGGGCACAGCCAAAATTATTGGCGAGAGGGAGGCGGTAGGAGAACCATCTCTCTTCTTATCTTGTGGGCAGTAGCTGCTGCCAACACAAGGGAACCCCTGAAGATTCCCAAGTGAGCTGTGGTGTCAAGGTGGGTGGAAAGGCCTATGGGTCACAGCACCCACAGCAGGGGCAAGCCGAAAGCCAGGGAAGCTGTTCTTGCTTACTGTGTGTGAGCATGCCTTCCCTCACCTGATAAGTCAGTCCCTGTTTCCTCCCCTGGTCCTGCTTCCGACTGTTTCCCAAAAGAAGAGGTTTGGGGCAGACTGCTATTTGCTCCTTGGAAGACCCAAGGAGGAAAGCTCACTCGGGGGACAGAGGAGAAGAGCTGGGGTAGCTCTAGCCGCGGCGGGTGCCCTACGGGTGCTGCAAGGAGGACCGGGACCATCGTTCCGCTCCGGGCCGGGCCCGCTGCCCCTCGGCGGCGGCTGCGCCGGTGTCCTGGCCTCTCACAGAGCCCAGGATGGGAACCTCTGCCGGGAGGACAGGGAGTCCCCAGGCAGTGGGGGGAGGCGACTGTTTTCCTGGAGCAGATGACAGCGCTCTTCCAGAAGCCTCGTCTTCTTCGTCCCTGGGATTTATCTCTCCTCTGCTATTTCATTCGCCCTCTCCGCGCTTCTGTCTCAAACACAGCCGGGGAGCCCGGTGCTGCCCTGGCGCTGCCCCACGCCCGGAGGTGCCCCGTTTAAGCGGTGCCTGTCAGGCCGGCAGCGGAGGCGGGCAGTGTCCTCGTAGGGAGCAGCAAAAGTGCATCACCCCACTTATTAATGGATGGCAATTTCTAGCTTTCCTCCCAGGCGTTCCCTGTTTGAATCTAAGCTGTTGTTAAAAAGAAACACCACCTGCTCTGTGCTGCCAGCGAACGAGGAAGAAGGCACAAAGGTGGGGGATGGGGAGAAATAGTTTTGGCTGCAAACATAAAAAAGAATTTTAAATAAAGAAGCTCGGCTCCCAGGAAGTGTTGGACTGGGGCGCCTTCAGGCAAGGCAAAATGAAGTGGGCTGTCAGTAGGCAAAGTGTGGGCAGAGAGGTCTGCACACCTCCCGTCCCCCCGTATGTCAGGTCGGGGACGCGAATACTACCGGGTTTCTCTTAAAATGAGCTCAAGAAATGGTGCGTATGTACGAAGCCAGTGCTTAGTTTCCCCGCTGCTTACACCTCCGAAGATGCCTTTCTCCAAGCGCAGTCCTCCAGCCTGACAGGACAAGGCTGTGCCGCCCCCCGTCCCCAGCCTAGAAATGAGCGTCTGCCTTGGAAAACCAGACCCCGGAGGCGCTCGGTGATGGGACCGCGGCGTGTGCGAGAGAGAGCTAGGATGTGCTTGGATGCTGCCCCGCGGGTAATTTCCCTTTCTTCCTTCTCGCTGCAAGCCATGCCCGCTGCCGCGGGGAAAGCCCGACAGATGCGGGCTGTCCCCTGGCTGCTCCGGCGCATCCGCCCCCCAGTGCAGGCACTAAGAGGCCCGCTGGCCCCTCTGCAGGCAGCTCGGAGGGTGTACGGCCACCCCCATAACCTCCCACCTCGGTCCCTCAGCACCACCCCAAAATCGAGTACAAACCGAAATCGCGGAGAAGGAAGCTGAGAGAGGGGCTGGGGTAAGGATGGATGTGTGTGTGTGTAGGGAGGCCAGATCACTTGTGAATGGCTTGAAAAAAATAATTGGGGGAGGGCGTGGAGGGGGGGAAGCGGAAACTTTCCTATAAAACTCAGCAAAAGTCCCTCCTCTCCACGTCAGGCCAATGACACTGCTGCCCCCAAACTTTCCGCCAGCAGGAGCTATAAGAACCTCCAAGTCTTCAACTTTCTCCCAATCCCAGACACCTCGAAGGGGCTCCAAGGAGGGATCGAGAGGGATTTTTTTTTTTGGTTGGCTTTTTTTT
>VYZX01008294.1:84712-128656 GCA_013401335.1 Brachypteracias leptosomus | reverse complement strand
TATAATCACAGTATAATATAGTATAATATAGCATAGTATAATATTATAGAACAATATAACATAATAAAATGGAATATATACTATATATATATAAAAAAATTATATATATACACACACAATCTGCCTTAGTGGAACAACAACTGAGCCATGCCTAATTTAAACTCAGTATTAAGGCTTTGAATTCTGGTTTTAGAACCACATGGTTGCTGGGGTGGATCTGACTCCAGGAGAGAGACTAAGGAGGGAAGAAGGAGAAATGAACCCTGCCAGGCGTCCACACTAGCAGACAGCAAGGGCTGGGGAGTGGAGCAGGCAAGGCAGAGATGGTCCTCAGGACCTGCAGAAACCTCACCTCACACATTTATAGAATCAGAGAATGTTTGAGGCTGGAAGGGACCTCCAGAGCTCATCTGGTGCAACCTCCCTACACCAGCAGGGACATCTCTACCTAGGGCAGGCTGCTCAGAGCCCCAGCAAGCCTGACCTTGAAGGACTCCAGGGATGGGGCCTCCACCCCCTCTCTGGGCAGCCCATTCCACTCATCTATCACCCTCATGTTAAAGAACTTTTTTCTAATATCCAATCTAAATCTCTCCTTTCCCAGCTTCAAACCATCACTCCTGGTCCTATCATTACAAACCCTTTTGAACAGACCTCCCCCTGCCTTCCTGTAGCCCCTTCAGATACTGGAAGGTCCCTCTAAGGTCCCCCTGGAGCCTTCTCTTCTCCAGGCTGAACAGCCCCAACTCTCTCAGCCTGTCTCCATACCAGAGATGCTCCATTCCCCTGAGCATTTTGGTGCCCTCCTCTGGACATGCTCCAACATGTCCACACCCGTCTGGTGCTGGGAGCTCCAGAACTGGACGCAGAGCTCCAGGTGAGGTCTCCCCAGGGCACATTTTGGGGCAGAACCACTTGGAACACCTACTTCTGCAGCTCCCTCTTCTCCTACCTGCTTTTCTGATGACACAGGAGGTGGATGCTGAGCCCAGGGAGTTTGTGGCCACACAAGTGTAGATCCCAAAATCCTCAGCATTAACAGAGAGAATGGTCAAGAGCTGGAAGTTCTTGAGGGTAGCTGAGATGAGGACCCTGCTGCTGCTGTGGATGGGCATCCCATCTGAGAAGCAGAAGACAGGAGAGGTGAGAACCATGCAGATTTACACCAAACCCCTCCCTGCAGCCCCATCCCAGAAGATAAGGATGCCAACATCACCTCTGAACCAGTCAACGTGCAGGGAGGAGTGAGCTGCTGTCCTGCATGACAGTGTCACACATTGTCCAACGGCAGCAGACTGGTCAATGAGCTCCTCAACAAACAAAGGTGCTGCAAAGAAGAGGGAAAAACAGTGATTTGGAGTGGCCAGGAGGGATGTGTGGAAAGTACGTGCACACAGGACATCAGAACATGGTTTTGATTGGTTCAACAACATTTCTGGTTCATGCCCTGGCATTGCTTTGACCACCAGGTGGAGAATCCCCTGGGCATTGGGTACATAGGTGGAGGAGGACAAGAGGAAATGGCCTCAAGTTGTGCCTGGGGAGGTTTAGGTTGGACATGAGGAAAAATTCCTTCACCAAAAGTGTTCATAGAATGGTTTGGGTTGGAAGGGCCCTCAGAGATCATCTAGACCAGGTTGCTCAAGGCCTCCTGTAGGGAGGTGATTGTGCCCCTGGACTCATCACTGGTGAGACCACAGCTTGAGCACTGGGTCCAGTTTTGGGCACCACAGGATAAGGAGGACATTGAGGTGCTGGAGAGGGTGCAGAGAAGGGCAACGAAGCTGGTGAGGGGTCTGGAGAACATGTGGTATGAGGAGCACCTGAGGGAACTGGGATTGTTTAGCTTGGAGAAGAGGAGGCTGAGAGGAGACCTCATTGCTCTCTACAACTACCTCAAAGGAGGTTGTGGTGAGGCTGGGGTTGGGCTCTTCTCCCAAGTAACTGATGATAGGACAAGAGGTGATGGCCTCAAGTTGCACCAGGGGAGGTTTAGATTGGACATTAGGAAGTTCTTTACTAACAGAGTGGTCAGGCACTGGACCAGGCTGCCCAGGGAGGTGCTGGAGTCCCCATCCCTGGAGGGGTTCAACAAATGAGTAGATGTTGCACTTTGAGACATGGTCTGGGGGTCATGGAGATGTTGGACTTGATGATCCTGGAGGTCTTTTCCAACCTAAACGATTCTATGATGCCAAGAGAGGAGGCTGCCTCATATTGAGTGAGGTGGTCCAGGTCATCTCAAGACAATGATTGCAGATCCATCCCTGGAATCTCACCTCACACAGCACTGCTGTATTCATGAGAGATACCTCATGATAAAACCACCTGATGACTCTGGTGACAACCATACCTTTCTCCTTTGGCAGGAGGCTTGGAAGCTTGAATGACGAGAGACCCGACTTCCTCTTCAGAGATCCTTCAGCCCCTGCCAACAGCTCCTTTTCCACTGCCTCACTTCCCAGCTCACCAAACTCTGCTTTGGAGAAAGGGTGAGAAGTCATTTGAGGCCATCCTGCTCCCTGGGGCAGCTGTTTGCAGCAGGGACTTCTTGCTGTTTGCACATCAACAGCTCAGCAGTCACAGGCTCCATCATCAATGAGCCTCCAGTCAAGGGGAAGGCTGTGACAGATGTTAGAAACTGAAGGATGGCCTGGAAGAACCAGGGTTTGGAGTGATAGGATGAGGGGTGATGGTTTTAAGCTAGAAAAGGGGAGATTTAGGCTGGACATTAAGAAAAAGTTCTTTAAAATAAGGGTGGTTGATCACTGGAACAGGTTGGTCAGGGAGGTGGTGGAGGCCCCATCCCTGGAGTCCTTCAAGGACAGGCTTGATGGAGCTCTGAGCAGCCTGCCCTAGGTAGAGATGTCCCTGCTGGTGTAGGGAGGTTGGACCAGGTGACCTCTAGAGGTTCCTTCCAACCCAACATATTCTATGATTCTGTGACATGTCTGGGGGTGGCAGAGAAGAAAGGACAGATTTTGTTGTGCAGTGCCAGGGTGACCTCAACTTCTCCCAGACACTTCAGCTTTAAAGATTTACCATGGTCAGATGACAACTGCAGAAGAAATCACAAGGGAAGCATCACCCAACCCTGATCTGCTTTAGTGCAAGCTCAGGCAGGGGAATTCAAACCAATTCCACCAGTGGAGATGAGCTGGTGGTGGGGAGCTGGTGGTGGGGCTGAAGACCCCTGATCTCATGACCTGTCACTGCCAGTTTTGCAATGAGGGTCCAACCACAGCCTCAGAAATGTTGGGGAAGAAGGAGAAGGCAGATTTAGAGCCCAGTTAGAGCAGTCAATCTATGGAAGGCCAGAGTGAAATATTTACCTTCCTCTGCCTCTGGCTCAGGAGATATCTTTCCTTTCAGGATTCTTGAGATATGGGCAACAGAAGCTTTGACTTTCTTCTTCAGGCTCTGCTCCACTGGCTGCTCCACTGAGTGAGACCTTGCGTAGGGCTTGAAGAGCCCTGCCTTGTAGAAGGAGCTTTTCTGCTTCCCACTGGAGTCCTTCTGGTGGCCATACATCTCTTTGTGACTCTCTGCCCCTTTCCCCATGGCCAGTAAGTTTGAGTCCTCGGATATCTCCAACTGGTTCTTCCTGTTCTTGTTCTCCACCTCTTCTCTGATGCAGAGCCTTTTGTCCTTGTGCAGATGTCCTGCAGGAGGTGACCTTGCCCTTTCACCAAAAGGGATGAACCGCCTCCCGGTTGGTTTGGGTTGAGGCTTCCTGTAGCTCATGAACTCAAATGGCAGGTAGACAATGTCATACAAGTCAGAGAAGTTCAGGTAGGCAGGTTCCACCTCCGAAATGTCAAATTTTGGAGGTCCACTGCCAAGAGTGGGTGTTTCATCCGACAGGTCCTTGATCTTCACTAAAGAAACTTCTGGGTGTTTGCCGGTGTCCTTGCTCACTGGCACCTGCCTGGGTCTTTTCCCAGTGTCCAAGCTCTCTGTTGAGGACACTTGGCTAGAAGTTGGGCTCTCAAATGCTAAGTCCTCCAGATGCTCACACTCATGAGGAACAGTCTGTGCTGCTCCTTGACCTTCCAGTCCCCCTGACTCCTCACTCACAACAAGAGAGGGTTCTGCAAGGTCATCCAGCTCAGAGTATTCTTCTCTTTTACCCCTTCTTACAGAAGGGAAGGAGGTGTCCATGGATGCTTGGCTACCTTTGTAGAAGGTCTCTGTGGGAGGAGAGATGTGCCTTCTGCTTTCCTCCTCACCAGAAACTGCCTCTGCCCAAACATTCATCTCCTCAGAGAGGGAAACCATCTCGTCCACCAAGCCCTCCAGCATGGCAGACTCCTCATCACTGTAGAAAGAAGACCTGTGATGGGAGACCTCCTGACTTTGATCCCTGTGGAGCAATGGTGAGACAGTTTCTCCAGCATCACAGCTCCCTCTTTCCAAGGCAACACCTCTGCCCTCACCATAAACCTTTGGACGTTCCTCATACTCTGGTTCATAGGCTGAAGCTGGAGGAAGTTTTGGTTGTGAAGCAGTTAGGACACCTGGAAAACCACCTCCTAGATCAGCAGAAGAAACTCTGCCTTCAGAAACCTTCTGTGGTTGAGCTCCCTCAATTTCAGCCTCATGGGCCAAACTGGGGACAACCTTTGTGACAGCTGAGGTGTCACCCCTCAGAGCTTCAAGCCTCTCCTTGCTCTGAGGTGGCCGTTCCCTTGCAGCCTGACGTGCTCCACCAGAGACTGAACTTGGCATGGATTTTGGTGGTGGGACCTTCTGAACCATGAGGTGCTCTCCCTTGAGCGTGGCTGATCCTGTGTCTACGTGAGCAGGAGTCCTCTTGTCCACTTGGCTTTCACCATCATGGGCTGATGATGGAGTGATTCCTCTCGTACCCAGTCCTCCATCCTCCAGGAGAGCAGATCTCACCTCTTTATAGGTCTTCACCTTCTGGTGAGCACCTTCACCAGCTGTGTGAGGAGCAATTAGGGTACCTGGACGTTTGCCCATCGAGACAGTAGTTGCTGGAAGACTTTGACCATGAAGTTCCTGACTTTTGTCTTTACTTACTGGAAGTGAACCAGTTTCTGTTGGTGGCCCTGTTAAACCAGCAGAGCTCTCCTGCTCCAGGAGATCTGATTTGGCAGCACCATGAGTAGAAGTCTTCTCAGGTGAATGTTTCTGTCTTTTGTCCTTCCAAGGTGGAAGTGGGGCTGTCCTTTTGATAAGCAAGCTTCCACCTTTCAGGTCTGGATGGACATCAGTGGTGTGAGGAGGCTCCTGGGGCAGACACACACCTCCCTTGGTTGGAGGGGCTGCCTTGGAGGTGGCCTCTGGCTGGGTGGGGGTTGGACTGGACTCTTTCCCCTTCTGAAAAGCAGTGTCAGAGGCACTGCCAGGAGAAGATGGACCCTCCATGCTCCCATGGTGTTGAGCTGATGATGCAGTTACACCTGAGGACTGGGCAGGGCTTTTACCTTTCAGTTCTTCAGCTTCCTCATCAATGTAAGTAGCTTTTGACTTCTTCAGTAGATGTTTCCTGTTCTCACTCCTATGAGGTGACACTGGGAGTCCACCTAGCACAAAATCAGCTGGGCACCCATTCCCCTCACACTGGGTGGAAGGAGTGGGCTGCTCTTCTGAACAATCCTTGCTGGCTCTCCTCAAGTCCTCCTGCTTTGCAATGTCTACAGAGCATCCCTTGCCAGGCCCTGCAGAGATGTCACAGTGGTCACTGCCCTCAGGGCAGCTTTCCTGGGACAACACATCATAGTCTTCTTCCAAGATGTCTTGTTCCCTCACTGACCTGGAGGCTCTCAGCCTGTAGTCATCCAGGGAACGGCTTCGGGTGGCACCAGCAATGGCAGGATGAGGTGGTTTCCTCGCAGTGTCAAATGAAGCTGACTTGGTCAAGGACCCAAGCAGACCTTCCCTGTGGTCCTCCTCAGACTTTCCTTCTTCTTCTTCCAGCTCAAACTGCTCTAGGAGGGGTTCACGGAGACCACTGAGGGGCACCTTTGAATATCCAGCTTTCCGGAAAGTCCTCCTGGCTCTGTCCAGGTGCCTCCTGAACTCCCTGCCCGGTGAGGAAGGTCCCCTTGCAGGCCCCTCAGTTGCTTGGCTGTAGAAGGTGCTTTTGATGACACTCTGTCTAGGAACACAGACAGATGGCTTGTCTGTCCCATCTCCAGCCAGTTCCACTCTGTCCTTCTCAGAGGTAGATACATCTGGTTTGTCTTTCTGACATGGATGTGATGTGCTGTCTGTGGAGGTCCTCACTGGTGAAGGTTCAGCAGCACCTCTTCTTTGGGACTGCTCTGCTCTTTCATCTTGAAGGGGATGGAGCCCCTCCTCTTTCTCCTTTAAGATACTTGCCATGAGCTCTTGGCTTTCTGTAGGTGATATATCCCCCACCTCAGCTTTCATTGCAGCATATTTCCTCCTCATGGGCTTTACTGGAGGCACTGGCATTTTGGAGTGCTGCTCTTCACTGCCACGTTTTGGAGGCTCCTGGTGGCCTGGTGCATCAAAGATGGACACGTGCAGCTCGGGTGTAGAGCCAAAGTGCCTCTTCTTGGGGAAATGGGAGTTCTCGTTGTCTGAAGAGGAGCCACTGGTGCTGGATGAGGTGCTTTCCTCAATGAGATGCCTGGAGATGGCCAGGGAGGTGTTGTCATGAGTCCTTTCCAGGATCTCTGGGATAGACCGCATAACCAGGATGGATTTATAGCACATCAGAGACCTCTGGAAAGCAAAAACATAGACAGCACAATCAGATGGAGACATGGTGGTGGTCAGGCACTGGCCCAGGCTGCCCAGGGAGGTGGTGGAGTCACCATCCCTAGAGGTGTCCAAAAAATGAGTAGATGTGCTTCAAGATATGGTCTAGGGGTCAGGGAGATGTTGGGATGAAGGTTGGACTCGATCTTAGAGGATTTCCCAACCTAAATGATTCTATGGTGGGAGTATGGTAAAGCAAGCAGACCAAAATGAATTCCTAAGGTCTTAAATCCCACCCATACTACTCTAATAACACATTTCCACCCTTTTGAACGTATCAGTCCAGGCTTCATTTGCTCTCCAACTCCTCTCATTCACAGAGGTGAAACTACATTGACTTGCTCTTGTGAACGAGGAAGCAGGAACCTGCTTGAGGTGTTCAAAGACAATTTGGCCACTCAAAGCAGATGGAAAAGGAGTTTTAACAGAATACATCAGATGAGAGCCCACCTGGAGTAAATGGCTTTAAATCCATCAGCCTATGGTGACTTAGGCCAGCAGAAGACCTACCATACTCTAGGAGGTAGATTCATCTGCCCTAACTTTTGCCATCTGAGACATCTCAGTTGACGTTGGCTTCTCCTTAGAGCCAACAGAGAGAAAGAGGCACCTTCAGAAGACAATCAATCTGATTATCTTCAAGAACTTCAGGAAAGGAGGAATCTTCTTGGGACCTGTCTGTAATTCAGCCCCAATTCCAAAGGCAGCTGAGGGCACCTGACTTAGACACCACCACACATCTCACAAGCATCTGCAGTAGACCTAGAATGACTTCCAAGCAGTAAAAACTTAGATAATTTATTTCATCCCTCTCCTGAGTTTATTCTCCATTCATAGGCAAGCTGAGATCTCTACTGAGCTCACCCAGTAGACCTTAAAAGATGTAAATGTAATTAAAAATCTATAGAACTCCAAAGAACAGGCAAAGATTAAGACAAACTCACCTGCCACTTGCTCCGAGCCACAATGAATTTGAGCTGCTTGGTGTTAATGAAATGAGCTGCTTCGAGGGGGACATTTTGCTGCCAGGTGGAATGAGAGGAAAAGAATTAATTAAAAAAAAATAATCTCAACTTCATCTCATTTTGGTTTTTCAGACCTCCCTCCTTCCAGAATTGTTTAATTTCAGAAAGTTACAATAGACCAAATGCTACAATTCCCTCGTGGATGAATTGTAGACAATCTCAGCTCTTCAATGATAAAAGCAAACCCGTTAAATTCCAAGAGAAAAAAGAAACCAGCAAACAATATCAAGCAGCTTTAAGAGCTGCCCCTCCAAAGGTGTCTTCCAACCTTAATATTTTTAATGACCAGGACAAACTTACCATGAACCACTTGTGGGAAAGACAATCCAAAGCACTGGGCCTGTCCCTGATAAGAGAAAAAAAATCATCATTTTAGTTGCAAGTCGCATCCAACAGCAACCACAAGATCTTCCTGGTGGTGCCTAATTCACAGGGACACACACAGACACTTCTGGGTATAGGATCATAGAATGGGTTGGGTTGGAAGGGACCTCAAAGATCATCCAGTTCCAACCCCCCTGCCATGGGCAGGGACACCTCCCACTACAGCAGTTGCTCACAGCCCCAGCCAGCCTGGTCTTCAAAATGTCCAGGGATGGGGCTTCCAGCACCTCTCTGGGCAACCTGGGCCAGTGTCTCCCCACCCTCCTGGGCAAGAACTTCTTCCTAACATCTCATCTGAATCTCCCCACCTCTAGTTTTGACCCATTCCCCCCACTCCTACCACTACCCGACAGCCTCAAAAGTCCCTCCCCGGCTTTCTTGTAGCCCCCTTCAGATCCTGGAAGGCCACAAGAAGGTCCCCACCAGACTGACCAACCCCAACTCTCTCAGTCTATCACACTTTGCACCCTGGCTGTAGGAAGCACAAAGGGCACTCACGTGGGGTGCTGCTGCAGGATCCCTTTTATAAAGTCCTTGGCATCTTCACTCAAGTGAACGAAGTCAGGGATGGTCCATGAGATGTCTCCATTCTGGATGTTTAGAAGGGTTCCTCTGTCGTTCTCCCCAGCAAATGGAGACTTGCACGTTAGGCTGTTGTTGGACAGCATAAAATAAAAGGAGACAGATTTTAGGGGTTTATTTGCTCTTCAAATGACAGAAGCACAAATGCCTCCCATGGGGCTTTAAAAAGCTTGAGGGACCCCACGTGTGGGGTTTGCAATGATTGTGAGCCCACTAACGGAGCATCTTTCACCCCAGCATCACTTAATAGGTTTATTTATCCCTGTCTCACATATAAAGGAGTTAAGGGGAAGGCCAGGGGAAGACTAAACCTCCTCCACTGCTCTCATCACCAACTACAAGGAGAACATCTCTCAGGTCTTCAAGCAAGGACCATGACCAAAGCCCTGGGCAACCAGGAAAGAGTGAATAAAGGAGAAAACCACCATAGAAACTGTCCTGGTTATAGAAGGACTCAATGTTTCACTCAAATCCTTCCCTTGAAGGTCCTGGAGGGCTCAGGCTGACAAAGGGATATTGAAGAAGTCTTTCCAAGATTTATTTACCTTAAATATGTGATGACTCCAACAGCCCTGAGGAGAGAGGGAACACAAACATCAGGTGGTTGTCACCATTTCTCCATCCTTCCCAAGCACACAGCCCCTATTTCTACCACCAGACACCCTCTATCAGTAAGACCACCTTCATCTCCTCACCTCTCCCAGGAAAATGAATCCCCAAAGCTTTAGTTTTCCCCCTTCAATTTTTCCCCCTTTAATATTTTTTTTATATTCTCCAGTAATGCCCCATTTTTAAAGCACAGAGGAAAAGACTCAAAACACTTTCCTGGAGTTTGTTTGCTTTTTTTTTTTGGCATCACCCCCCCTAGTTGCTGCCTCTAATAAAGATCATCTTCTCCAAGATGCTCCTTTGCATTAATTAATTGGAGTTTAATTATGGCTGAATAAAATAGACAGAAGGAGCCTTAAAGAGCCTCGATGGGGTTTTGGATTCTCAATGTTCACGTTCAGTTTCAGTGTTATTTTCATTACTAACAATAAATGGAAATTCAGGCTAAGGCAAAAGCTTTTTAGAAAGGTGATAAGTTACCAGATATCAGTTGCTTTGGACACTGGGGACTGAGAGACAATTTCTGGGGCAACAAACTCTGGAGACCCATATTTGCTGAACTGAGGCTCCAAGGGCTTGATCTTCTGAGCAAAGCCAAAGTCACAGAGCTTAAGGTCTTCCCTTTCAGGATAAACCATGAGGATGTTCAGTGGCTGGTAAATGAGATAAAATAAAAGGAGAAAGCAGACAATATTTGCAGTTGTAAGGAAGAATAATTTGAATAGAGGACACCCACTCCTTGACCAACAAGATAAAGTAGACCTGCCATTGCTTGTTACCTTAATGTCCAAGTGAAGGATGTTGTTGTCATGAAGATACTTGATTCCTTCCAAAATTTGCTTGATGTACAATTTGACCTAAAAATGAAATAAATTATTGAACATTAATAGTCAATAAGAAGGTCCCTGATTCCACCAACGTTTTTAATCTGAGAGAGAGGGAGAGATTGAACTAAAAATGCTCTTAAAAGTAAAATAAACTTCTTATGTTAGTCTTAGGGTTGGAATAAGATGTGAACCCAACATTACCCTATGGAATGGAGCTGAGCCTCATCTGTTCTACCCTTCTATATGTGAAAAAGCCCTTATTTAAAAAAAAAAATCAACCAAGCAACAGTCCTACAAACAGACACAAAAAGATACAGAGAAATCCTCAGGTTTGATGAACTTTATCAGCTATTTTCTTTAACTCAAACTCAACTTTGGCTTGGTGTAAATCAGGAAAACACATTTAAAACTCAAATATCTTTTAAAACTCTCTTGGAAACCCATTTTCCTGACTATATGTGGATCCAATCTGACTCTGACTGAACAAGGAGTGAAGATGTGGAGCTAGCTCCAGCTTTGGAAGTTCTCTACTTTTGATATTTTATAGTGGTAGCTGATATTTCACCTTAAAAAGTGCCTTCCAACCCTCTATGATTCTATATTTCCCTCTGAGTATTTCTAAGATAAATCAATTTTACCAATAAATATGGGACTAGGTGGGAGATGTGAAATGTTTTGAACTTTGAGCACCAGGGATCTCCAAAAACCCCTTAGACACCAGAACTTCAACCCTTGATTTGGAGACTGAAAGGGAATGGATGGAAGTAAAGTTGTGAGGGGATGAAATTTTATTAAGTAAATGAAGATACAGAAGCTCCAGGTGACAAATAGCAAAGAAGTGATGAAAATAGGGCAAATATCATGTTTTAGGCTGAAGGCAATGCTGGTGCTCAAAACCACTGTCTCTAGTTATACCCCAAAGAAACTCGACTTGAATTGGAGGACATTTGAAAGGCTGATTCTGTTTTGAGAGACTATCACTGGTTCAAAGACATTCCTCACATTCAACAAAGGAAAATGCAGCTGGAAGGTACTTTGGTGATACCACCAGCTCTGGACTTTCAAAGGAGGAAGGAAAATCACCTCTGCTTCAGTGACAACACTCTTCTTGAATAAACGGTCCAGGAGCTCTTCATTGGAGCATCTGATGATGGCATCAGGGAAAACAGAACTACAGGGAAATGTTTATTTTTAATTTGTAACCACCTCTACCCAGCTAACAGCAAAATTCCCAAGGTGATCTCAGGCAACGTGATGTTCATCTAATCATTGAAGTCTCTGCAAGTGTCCTTGCAGAGTTGGCCAGCTCTAAACCTCTGCTCCCTACAAGGAGCTTGATGTTACTCAGGCTAAAATCTACCTGTTGGCAATGGGATTTCTGCTCTGAGTCACGTTTTCCTGGTGCTCACCCCGGCTGGGTCTCATGGAAACAGAGTCCTTCATTTCCACACGTTTCAGGAAGCAATTCTGGTGCTTAACAGCTTGTTCATACTTGTATGTACCCCACCTGGAGCACCGTGTCCAGCTCTGGAGATCTCAGCACAGCAGAGCCATGGAGCTGGTGGAGCAGGGCCAGAGGAGACCTCAGCAATGATGGGAAGCCCTCTGCTGGGAGGCCAGGCTGGGAGAGTTGGGCTTGGTCAACCTGGAGAAGAGAAGGCTCCAGGGAGACCTTCTGGTGGCCTTTCAATACTTAAATGGGGCCTAGAAGAAAGATGGGGACAATCTTTGGAGCAGGGCCTGTTGGGACAGGACAAGGGAGGATGGTTTTAAACTAAAAGAGGGGAGATTTAGGCTAAATCTAAAGAGAAAAGGTTTTACACTGAGGATGATGAGACACTGACAAAGGCTGCCCAGAGAGGTGGTTGATGCCCCATCCCTGGAGCCATTGCAGGTGAGGTTGGCCAGGGCTCTGAGCAACCTGCTCTAGTTGCAGATGTCCCTGCTCAGTGCAGGGGGGTTGGACTAGATGACCTTGATCCCTTCCAACCCAAACTAGTCTATGATTCTATGATTATTTTTCCTCAAGCAGCAGAAATATGGTATTTCAGCAAAGATCTCACAGAGCAGTGGCACGGAATGATTGTGTCCATCCTTTAATCTCAGGCAAAACCCCAAACTGGTTAATTGCTCGGTTATTTCATAAATGAGCTCAGAAAAGGATACAACTCCAGGATCAAAATGAGAGTCTTCCTTGTTTCAAAGTGGTCCAGGAGCCTGGTGATCCTGTCGTGGGACAGGGAGGCAAGAATATCCCTCTCCTGATGCGCTCGAGCCTTCGTCTTGCTCCGGAGAGGTATGAATTTGGCAGCACAGGACACCCTGTTCCCTTTGTGCACCACTCTCTTCACAAAGCTGAAGCAGCCCCTGTGTGAATATCAAAAGGACAAGCCCTGCTCAGGCTTGGTTCAAAGCACAGCAGGCATAGACCTTTCCAGCTCCCAGCCTTTGGTAGCTCCCTGCTGCTCAGGGCTTCAATTCTCCACCACAAGCAGCTCATTCTCCTCTCTGTGAGGTGCTGTTGCCCTCTCCTGGCTGTCTCCAAAACTGAGCAATGAGTTCACAGCAAGGGAAAAGCTGTTTGAGGTGCTACAGCCTTGAGCTGGCAGAGGCTGATGCTCTTGGGTCACTTGTACATACATATTATGGGTTTGTGATGCCCATTGCCAAGTAGCCAAACCTGAGCACCCATCCCACCAGTCTCTGGGTGGTATTTTTTCTGGTTGGAGCCACTCAAGCCTCTATAGACTCTATCAGAAACCTCAGGAAAGTCTTTCCAGCACACCTGCAATGGGATGACCTCCCATTGCTGCCACTACTTTCATCTTTTCAGACTTTTCCACAGCTGGTTCCACCTCTGCCTCTGGTTGCACACACTCCATTAAATATTCTTCAGCAGTGATGATATAAGGTTGGAGAAATTATTTACCTTCCAATCTCCTGCTTAACCTCATAAAGGGAATGGAGTTTCCTCCTGGTGGCCACTTTCTTTGTTTCTTGGTCTTTCTTGGCTTTGGAAATGAAGGGAAATGGAAGTGTTAATATTCAGACAACAGGCAAAGCAGACAAAAGTTATTACAGGACGATTTAGGGCAGGAAAAATTACAGAGGTCCTCTAAACTTCAGCATTAAGCAATGCTGTTCAATGGCAGGACGTGTCAATATGAACTTTGGGGCTACATCTTCACCTGACATAAATCAGAAGAGCCAGTTTAAAGAGTAGAATCATAGAATGTTTGAGGCTGGAAGGGACCCCTAGAGGTCATCTGGTCCAACCTCCCTACACAAGTAGGGACATCTCTACCTAGGGCAGTCTGCAAAGAAGAGCACAAGAGACATGGCCCCACTTATTTCTGTGGCCCATTGTATCAGTTGGTTATGGAATCTGAAGCAGAGAAAAAAAAATCTCATTTATATATATATATCTCTCTATATGTTGGTCATTAGATCATTTGCTCTTATGCTGGTTCCTGCCATACTGGTGATATACAAAGGCTATGGAGGAACGTAGAGCAGATACCATATGGATACCAGAAGATGGTTGCACCAGCAAACTCATTGTGATGGCCATGAACACAGAGCAGATACCATATGGATACCAGATGATGGTTGCACCAGCAAACACATTGTGATGGCCATGGAAACAACTCCTGCAGCTGGAAGAATGACATTACCTTCATGTACTGTGAGCTCTGCTTTGCACAAAACCTCCCCTCCTGCATTTTTGGCCACGCAGGTATAAACCCCACCATCTTCTGAGGCAGCGTTGTCCACCACTAAGAAATAGGTTGTTCCTTCCTTCCCTTGATGGACCCTGGTGCTGTCTGTCAGCAATGAAGTGCCCTGAAAGAAGGAGATGACATTTTGGAACAAGGTGGAACCAGATGTGTCTTCTCTTCAACAAGAGATACAAGAACAGAGCTACCCCATGGACCAAATCTCACCAGCAAAACGATGGTTGAAGAAGTCCCCTATGTCTAACTTTCTCTCTGCTTCCAGTTTACCCACTATTATTTTTATTTCATAATCTATTTGTAGGAAAACAGGCTCGGGAGCCCAGGGAGCATGAGCCAAAAGAGGTGGCACGTTGTCATTGGGTCAAACTCTTGACAAAGGACAAGATGTTGGGATGGGTGCAGGAGAAGACTAGATAAACACCTGGAGAACTTTACTGTGAAATAAATAAAAGTTCAGGTAGCTTGTAGTAACTCAGCTGAAAATGTCAGAGATTGCAATAATATTGAAAGGGTGCATCTTATATTCTTGCCTTGTTCTTTTCTTAGAATCTTAGGTTGGAAAAGACCTTTAAGATCATTGAGTCCAACCATTAGATCATTGGGTGCATGTGTGTAGAAGGGGATTTTTTGCTCTTTTTTTCTTGGTTTTTAATGTTATTTTCTTTGTCTGAGTAGCTCATTCTTGCACTTCCACACAGAAAAAAAAAGGGATAAAAATTGTGTGTACAAACCAGTTGCATAGAAGAGCTGCAGAGAAAAACTCTGGCTTATTTCAGGGACAACATAACATATTCTAAGGAATAATAGATTATTTCACCTTCCTTTCTATGGGATAATCATTGTCTCTGGTCACACTCATTTCACCAATTAGCTGCAGAAAACATACTGAGTCTATAAGTCATATTGAGAATAAACCACCCTTAATTCCATCCCTGACCCCAAAACTACAACATACACCTTGGTAGCTCTCAGGTAGGAACCAACCTCCTTTATTGTTCATCTTGTCCCTCCCCATTGACATTGACACTGGAGACAACACGGGGTGAGATTCATGGTTGGTGGTTCCAGCAGGAATTGCAGCTGGTTCAACAAAGTCTAGAGATGACCCAGAATCACTGCAGGACGTGTAGGGTGGAAGAGCAGAAATTCCCCACAGAAGTCCTGCACTATGGTCCTTTCTGTGCTCCTCACTCTCAGGCACTTACCTTGAACCACAAAACAGTTGGTTGAGGGGTTCCTTCAATGACTGCCTGGAATTTGGCACGTTCCCCAGAATTCACCTGCACATCTTCGATGGTCACTTGCATATAGGGAGGACCTGGTGAGAGACACAAGGGTTTGCTGCAAGCACAATGCCATGACTTTGGTCATAACTTCAGTGCTGATGTAGGTTTTGTGACTCAAATGGGATATATAAAGTCAAATCAAGAGATATCACAACAATATGTTCAGGTTTCTTTACACTGATGTCTCTTTTAGGCTTCTTATCTTAGAATCATAGAACTGTCAGGGTTGGAAGGAACCTTCAAGATCATCTAGTTCCAACCCCCCTGCCATGGGCAGGGACATCTCCCACTAGAGCAGGTTGCTCAGAGCCCCATCTTCACACTTATCTGTTTAATAAACAGTTAATGCCCAAGAAATTGAAGTATTTTTAAAAGCAGTGTCAAGAGTTTATACCAAAAGAGGAGACAATGACACTCATGGGATGAGAGAAAAAGAAACCAGGTTCTTTCTTACTTGCTGGGGTCTTCTCCTCAGTCTTATAGACACGAGTTCTTTCTGTGGTCTCAATGTAGACTTCACTGTGTACATCCCAGATGACATCTCCTTCTCTTCTGTACCAGTCTCCTGCCCCTGCTGTTGGTGATGTTCTTTCATGAAGGCCAAGAGAAAAGATCATTAAGTAGTCATGGACCACTACAGAGACACAGGGTTACACCCTGGCATTGATTTGTGTGTTTAACCACCAGACAAATAATTATTAAAACTAATACAAGAAGAATTGTGTTGAGGGGGCATTAATTTCCCTCCACCCTTTTCTATCCTTGCACAACACGTGTGTGAACAGGAGTCTAGAAATAATAACAAACCTACAAGAATCAGTCCAAATCACCATCTTCTTCCTCCACCATGGAGAACTTGCTTTTCTTGCAACAAAGTCAGAATTATGGATATTGAGGTGGGTTTTTACCTGGTAATAGGAACGGTGCGTTCCTGAGTGGTGTCATCTCCAGCAGCCACCTCTTCATGGGCAGGACCAGGGCTGGGCTTTGGTTCTCCAGGTGGAATCTGCCTTTGTGCTTTGTCTGGCAGCAGACACAGGTCAAATTAGACACATCACCTATGACAGCACACCTGAAACCCACAGTAAATCTTTGGAGGCATCTCTAGTCTATGTCAGAACCAAGTCCACCTGACCTCAGCTGAGTGCAATGGCTGGGGCTGAGTCTAAGCTACTCAGACTTGACACAGAGACAGCTTAGACAAGTTGTTATGGCAGAAGCAGAAGGAAGAGTGGAAGGGTTGCCACTTATTCATGTTTTTCTTAAAAAACATGCAAAACCAAAAGATTTTTCTCCTCGTAAGACACAGTCACACACATCATTGCTTTTAACCACACAGAAACTCATAAGGAGCCTGTGAAGGCTCCAGGGCCAGTGGAATGGAGGTGAACTTGATGCACCCAACATCCTACAAAACCCCTGGCAGTGGATATAGGGGTGATAAATACATTTCCAGCTCATTTAAGGGTAACAATAAAAGAAAATGAATTTCCCTCACCCACCCCACCAAATCAAATCCCAAAGGACTTCTATAAACGTAGAGGAGGGATCCCACCCCACCTTCTCCCCCCATAAAACCTGAAGCAAGTTCAGGGTCAAAAGCCCAAAGGTGGAAAAAAAATCCCCTCTCCCTTAATTATAGACATAATGAACCAAACTCTACTTCAGCCACAGTTTTCAAACACCTCTTTCCAGAAAGATCTGCCCCAAACCCATGTCCAACCTAACCCCAACCCACAGCCCCATGTTTCTTTGGGTCTGAACGTTCTCTCTTAATCTTCAACTGCTCAAAACACAACAAAACACAAAAACGAGGGAAAAACCAATCTCAGTATTGGTGTGTTCAATATTTTTGTCTCTCTTGACTCCCAAGGGGTGTTGCCCAGATTCATGCCAAACCTACCATGGCCTCCAGCAGTCTGGGTTTGGGTGCTGGCTTCATGAACTAGGACAGATGACCTGGCTGCTGTTTCTGAGTGGTCTGAAGGAGCAGACCCAGCAAGACCAAGGCCACCAGCTCCTCCTTGCACGCCTTGGGGAAGAGTCACCAGCAGTGATGCTGAGTCCACGAGTTTCTTTAGGGCTGTCTTGATCTCCTTATCAGCACGTTGAAGTGAAGCCTGGACAGAAGTCTCCATCATTCCTACAGGCAAGAACAAGAGCTTTTCTCTCTTCAGGGTAAAAAAGAACCAGCAGCATCATCCAACCCATGGGAATCATAGAATCATAGAATGTTTGAGGCTGGAAGGGACCTCCAGAGGGCATCTGGTCCAACCTCCCTACACAAGTAGGGACATCTCTACCTAGGGCAGGCTGCTCAGAGCCTCATCAAGCCTGACCTAGAAGGACTCCAGGGATGGGGCAAGTATGTGCAATCACATCATTTTCCCCTCCTAGAGCAGGGGGCTGGTGCAGAGATGATTATTCCAGCAAGAGGGAATGTTGTTAAGACTTAAAATAAGGAGGCTGACACAACACTCTTCACAAAGACACATCTCACCAGGCTGAGGACACTGTCCCACACTTCACACACATTCAGCATCTCCCCAGACAGTGGAACAAAGGATCCATCTCCCAGCTCAACCCTACATTGGCTGGTCTGTCAAAAATACCTTTATTGAGAGCAATGAAATGAACCCATTGCACTGTTATGGACTCTACATCAAGGAGAACATTATTCTCACAGGGAAGGAGGAGGATGGAGCAGGTACCAGCCTCATTGGAGACTGTGGAGAAGGACAGGGGAAAGAAGGGAGTATTGTTCTGCTTCTTGAAAGGAAAAAAAGCTTTTGACACATAAAAATGGATTTTCAAGCACACATCTTTGCAGAAGGGCCACCCAGGAGACAACTACCATGGTCTCATCCCCAGTCAGCACTGGTAGAAGAAGCCAGGCTAGGATGGATGGCATCATAGAACCTCAGGAGCTCAGCTCATCCTATCCCCTGCCCAACAGACCTACAGATCTCAAAGAGTCCCAACAAAGGGGCAGAGAACATGTAGGGAAACCCTCAAATAACCATAAAGAGACAAAATATGCATCAGATTAAGACAATTCATCATGTTCATGATGTGATTGCTTGACAAGCAAAAGCACGAATTCAAACCATTATGTGGTTCAAGAAAACATATATATTATATACATTATATATACATTATATACAAATGGCTCTGAGTTGTTTAATGTAATTTAAACAGGAGCATGTCCTGTAGCTGGTTTAATTCTGCTCCTTCCCTGGCCTTAAGAGAGTAAATTCCCAAGGTAGACCTTAGCAGGTGAAGTTGGAGGCTGTGTTTGGATCAGCCACTTTTGAAGGCATCTCACTTTACCTTTGTTTTCAACGTCCTCTACATGAGCATGATGGTTAATCATAAGTTCAAGTTGGAAGGGACCTTAAAGATCATCTCGTTCCAACCCCCTGCCATGGGCAGGGACACCGCCCACTAGAGCAGGTTGCTCAAAGACCCATCCAACATGACCTTGAACATGTCCAGAGAGGTGGAATATTTCAGTTCTGGGTTTGGTGATGGGAAAAAAAGCAAATTTTGCTCTCCCAGTGTCCCAGGCTGCCCATCACTGTTCAGCAGCACTGGGCCAAGTGGGTCATCTTTACTTTCCTAGATAAATATTTCGTTTCTCTGATGTTCATGTTGTGATTGCTGCCAACTGGGCAGCTGCCAACAAGTGAACTGTTTGGAAGGGCATGAAACACTTCTAGTACCTCTCAATGAGAAAAATTAATATTTTTATATATATACATTTATATAAATGATATTATTATATAAATAGATATTAGATATAACCTCTCAATGAGAAAAAAATTTATATAAATGATATTATTTATTATATAAATAGATATTAGGTATAACCTCTCAATGAGAAAAAGTATTTTTATATATACATTTATANGAAATTAGGTATAACCTATCAATGAGAAAAAAATTTATATATATACATTTATATAAATGATATTATTTATATATAAATAGATATTAGATATAACCACAGGTCTCCCCATGCTGCTAATACCACCTGTTTGGAGATGTTACACTCTATAATTCAAGCTGCTGACCTGAAGAACTTGAATATTAGATGAGGTACACCAGTGATGACACACCTGTGAGGGACAACCTCGTTCCCAGGTCTAAAACCCCAACCATGGACCTTTCTGCCCCACATCTCCTCCAGCCAATCACCAGGAGCACAAGACTGAAGCTCCAATTCAGCCTCAGAGAAGGACCCAAGAGGATGAGGATCATTCAAAATCATTGACTCATAGATCAATAAATAAACCCTAAAACAGGTTCTGAAATTGTCCAGGAAAAATGGACAACTGCGTGAACGTTCTCAGGTGGCCACCCAGCCCCTGCTGAAGTCAATGGAGCTGATGGACCATCAAGTGCCACGAACAAAGACACAGAAACCCAGTGAGGTCAGTGACAGCTGATGCAAGACATTTATTGATAGAAACTCAGCATCAAACAACGTATCTTGCATTGGATTTTTTTTTTGGTGTGTTTTTTTTTTTCTTTTTCTTTTTTTTTGTACCTCAAGCAAACTGAAGTTTCCACTTTATTCATACCCATTTGCCTGCAGGAATTTGGATAAAACATTCGTTGTATTAAAATTTTTTAATACAGCTGCATGTTTTTATCTACACAAAATAAATCCCCACACGCCTCATTAGTTATCTACAGAGTTTCAGCACTTACAAGCATAATTTTTAACCTCTAGGAAAATATGTTGAAATTATATGTAATGAACTTTCCCTAAACCTTTCACTGTTTGGACAGAGCCCTGCGTAGGATTTTAAATATTCCTTTCCATTGATTGTCTTTTGCTTCAATGCCAAAAGAACATGTAAACAGATGTTAATTGCTTTGAGCTAATGAATCAAATATAGTTATTTCTTCTAGGACAATCTGAATTGCAGCCTCTCAGCTTCTTTAGAAAAACCTGAGCATCTACCACAACAGGAGGAAACCCCAACATCTCTATTAGCTTTTTATTCAATAAATATTCTATTTTTGAAGACTATCCAAGGGCAGATTCTTTTCTCAGCATCAAATCCACTTCCTTCTGTGGGATTATTCCAGATTGATACTGGAACGACTCGAGATCAGAATCAAGCCCAGTATAAAAGAAGGATTTTTAGTTTAAAAAGTATTTCCCTGTTGTATGGTTGTTACTTTCCAATGTACAGTGCAATATATGAACAAAAAGCACTAATATATACCCATTGTATTGCCTAATTATAAAACAAACAGTATAAACCAAGGAGATGTTATAAAAAACAGGAGAATCACATAAAAGAGGCTTGAGTTCTTCCACCACAGGTAATCACTGGAAAAAAAATCCAATATCATGGGGGTAATGCCCATGATATTACACCCAACATCCCGTGTGGATATTGAAAATAAAAGGCTGTGAAATCAATATGTTCAATTTTAGCCACCACCTGGTCAAGGTGCAGCCACAGAAGGCAAATAAAATAAAATAAAATAGTCTTCTCTACAAGCACCTTTTGTGAGTTCAGCCCCTGGTAGCAGGAAAATTGCCCAGAGGGCTTCAGAACAAGCGTCACAAAACTACTGAGCTGGGAAACACCGAGACAACATCACACGTAACATTTCCAAGGCAGAAACTCACTCAAATCCTCCCTCTCCACGCTGGTGAGAAGTTCAGCTGAGTCTCAGCTTTCCTGGTTTCCCTACACCACCTAAATGAAAACATTTTCTACAGCAACACCTCTGCACAACTCAGCTAGGACAAAATATTGGGTGTTTTCACCCCATATCTCTGTCAGATAGAGAGGGCCAGTGCTTGGTCCTGCTGAGATCAACGACAAACTCCAGCTGACTTCAACGGGGACCAAGAAGCTCATTTCTCTCCAGCAACCTGCTGAAGGTCTGGGCAACACCCAGTTTGGGTGAAGCCAACAGGAATGGGCCATGCTCAGTGCATCTCAGCCTTCCCTTCAACCAACGTCAAGCTCTGGAGAAACTCAACAGGAGGTGGTACCTCTACAAGGCAACTCAACGTATGTGGTTAGAGTAACACGATTCAATTGCAGTTTTGAACACATCTACTTTTCAACCAGGAATTTATGGTAAAAATCTCTTTTCTTGCTTTATTTTTAACTCTTTTTGTGCTCCTGCTACTTGGCCATAGCTCAGTGGTGACTTTCTCTTGGCACATACAGGAGACATCATCCATCAACCACTTAACAGTAATTTTTCACCACTGGCACGTGCAGGAGACCAAATATCCTTCCAGAAATATGGATAAACCACATTTGTGGTTCTTTGTATGTGTTACCCTTTAATTATAGATGCAGAAGTCGTTTTGTGCAGCACTTTAATCTTTTGGCGCACGTTAATTAAATCTATATTCCAAAAAATAGAGTTTCTAAACCCACATGTAGGCTTCATCCATAAGAAACCTACATCTTTACTAGGAAATGGACTGAAAATAGCAGTTATTCTAAAAAGACAGCCCTTTTTTGACTTAAAGAAGAAGAAAACAACCAAATCCTCACGTTTTCAAGTCAATGGGAGTTTTATCATTGACTTTACTCACATTAGGATTTCAACCAAAAGGTCTGAGCAGCCCTTTGCATCCCTAGTAAATACATTTTTTCCTATATATTTCATAACAGAAGCTTGAAATAAAGCAACCAGACTGTTGAAAAGTTCACAAGGAAATTCTGATAGAGCTAATTGGTGTCATAAGTGTTCAGAAAAGTCAAAGCAGAGTCAAAGCTTCATGACCTTTGGGCACACACAGTGACAGGAGATGGCTTGAGCTGGAGAAGAGTCCTCCTATCTTGAGCTGCTGGAAAGCTCAGAGACTTTCACCTTCTTGCCACACCATCCTGTATAAACTGAATTTTGAAGATCATGGACAAAAACCTCACGTATTCATTTCTGTTTCTGTCATAGGCAGGAGAATCAGGCTTTTCCTACACCTCCCATCACTGCTCTTCTATGGAATGATATTTGTTCACCTTGATCAAAGCTTTTACAATTAAACTGTCCTGACAGGCGTGTTCCCTTTAAGACTGGCAAAGCTCAACATATCCTATCGAAATATATTTTCCTCAAAGGTCTTCCCTCAGAATTTGCCACCGATTCCCCTCACCTACAACAATTTTGATTATTTTTTTTTTTCCTCTCTAAAATGCTGCGCTTTTTGTGTGTTGAAAATTATGCTTGTGTCTGCTCAGCTTTGGGACAGGTCTTCTGTGCTGATGTGCAAGGTAACGGGTTCACCAACAGTCCCATAGCTGAGGGTTCTTGTGGAAACTTCAGTTTTGAAGCTTGACTGGCCGTTGTCTGCTGAGAGCTGGACTTCGGTGCAGTAAGATGGTTTCACTGTGATGGAGGGACCAGGAGGAGCTGCTGCTGTTGCTGTGTGTATTCCTGCCAGGCAGGTGTCACCCACGTGGAAGGAGATGTTTGAGGGGCCTACAGACTGCACACCGGTCACTCGAGATGCTGACATGAACACGCCCCCAGGAATGTGCTCCTCAAACTGGCTGAAAAACCTCTGCCTGGGCTCGGCCACCACGGGTCTCCCCAGGTTCAGCAGCACTGGCTTCCCAACCGTTGGCTCGTTAATCTCTGTCTGGAGCACGGAGATCTCACAGGGCTTCTCTGCCGTGTGGTTCTGGTCATCAGACCTGTAGGTCTCACCTTCCCGGGGAACATAATCTTCGAGGTCCTCCAGAGTTAACACTTTGCCATTGTGGGTTAAGATTTTGCGGTCCCGGGTGCTGATGTCATCGGTCTGTAGCTCCTCTGGTTCTTCAACTATAATGACGTTATCCTCTTCTGGAAGGACATCTTGCATTTCTTCAGGTACCTCCTCTTCAACAGGCCAAGATACGTCTGGTTCATCTACCTCTTCCTTAACCTCTGGACTTGACAGTGAGAAGAGAAGTTGATGCTGGTCTGGAGCAGCTGCCTCAAAACTGAAGCTCAAAGGCTCACCCCCACAGGCAAGTAGAGGGGAAGCATCATCTGACCCGTAGTGAGCACTTGGTTCCTGGGGGAGGCTCCTTCCTTCAGTTCCACCATCTGTAAATGAATTATTTCCTAGTTGTTCAGACCCACACGGGGAGCTTCTGTCCTCGTTGCTGACCTGAGGTCCTTCCTGCTCCGTTGCATACCCCAGAGGCTGGAGATCAGGTTCAGAGAGGCTCTCGTTGGGCAAAGATTTGGACTGTTCCACCAATTTATTGTTGGAGTTGTTGGTGTTTGGATCATCTTCTGGGGAACGCCGAGGTGTTGGGCTGGGAAAAGTGAATGTTAACACCCCTGAGTCATCTTTTTCTTGCTTCGCTGGGGAAGAGCCTCTTTTCCTGGCAGGTTTGGGTGATTTTTTCACCTTGAACTCAATTATTTCTTCCACTTCCACCCACTTGGGCTTTTTCTCTTCCACCTTGGTCTCGACGATGACGTCTCTAGCGGCTGCTCCTTGCCTGTCCTCTGGTTCTGTGACAAAAAGCACGGGGACAGCAGACTTGGGAGTGGCCTCCTGCTCATGCCTGTGGACAGGCTGCCTGATCTTGGAAACATAGACGGGCTCTGGAGTTGGTTCTGCTCGTGGGGAGCGGGAAGGAGAACGTGAAGAAGAACGTGCAGGAGAAACCCTTCCCCTTTGCCTTGGGCTCTTCACCACAGTGGTTATCGTTTCCTCGCTGATGACAGAAAGGGGTTGGAATGGAGTTGGCAGGAAGATGAGACTTTTTGGGGGGAGCCACCCTCCACCAGCACATGCCATTGTGGGTCAAGACACTAGAGTGGGGTTAGTTCTGTGAGCACTTCAGCTTTAGGGGAAGCAGGTCATGGTGGGAGAGGGACACACGCAACACACACGCCCACATGCCCAGCTCCACCTACTTGCTGACCCAGGGACAACCTCAGTGCCCTTTCCCTCAGGTGGGTCCTACCTCCATTAACCTCCTTGAGGGCATGAACATACAATGAGTATGTTCAGCTGAGAAATGTTCTTCTGGATGTTCTTATTTTCCATGTGCTTGCGTTGACCACCTTCTATGCTATTTTGGATCAAGATTTTAAACACCCAAGGAGTTTAACCTTTTCCTGAGTATCCTTGGCTCAAATCCTGGCTTCATTAAACTCAATGGCAAAATATCTCTATTACAATAGGGTCATCAGCTTCCTTTTTTTAAAAAAAAGTTAAATATCTCTATTTTGGTTTTTAAAGACTCTTTTAAGACCAGAAATCTGCATTTTCACATGCAGAACAGTCACATTAAAAGGGCATTAAGCACTTGGAGACCAGAAAAAGGAAGTTAGAACAATTCCTTGCACAAGTCACCTATGCCAAAATGTACTTATTTTAACCCTTCATGATTTAATTAATGCAGACACAGCCTGATCCCACTACCACCAGTTGACACAGGGGCAGCAAACCAAACTGGGATGCAAAATTATGGTTTCTAAGCATATTTCTGCTGCCTTTACTTTATTTTTTGACATATGCAAAGCAATTGGGACTTCTCAGCATCCCTGTGTAAATACACAGCTTGTGTCATATCAATATTTTGCTCCTCTGCCACGACAAACTTCAACTTTAAATGAGCTTAAATGGGTTAAATAGCTTTAAAATCTGGGGGCACCTAAACCCAGACTTCAGGGCTCTTCATTTATACAGTTTTCCCTGTAGATTTTTCAGGGGTATTTCTTACATGGAAGAACTTGTGGGTCAAACTTTGCAAGCACAAGAAGTTGATGCTCTACAGTGGAAGCAGCTGGGCCAGTGGAGCTAAAAGGCAAAGCTCCATTTGTGGAGATTCTGTCCTACCTCCAAGCAATGGGATTAAAAAAGAACTAATTGAAGGGTAAAGACAATGGCTGGAACTGGGATCATGAATCAAGACAATGATTTTATCTTTTTTTTCTCCTCTAGTCACAGCCACATCAGGTTGAACATCACCATCAATCTCTCCCTTTGAGGATGGGGTGAAGTCCAGGACTGGATCAACTAGTCTTCTGGAGCTCCCTCTCTTCCACTGCTTATTTCCACTGATTTACTTTTCTCCTCAGGTTTATCAGCTCATTTCTGATCCTCCATCCCATCTTGGGCTTTTCTGCTCTCTGATACTCCTATGGAGACTTAAGGTCTATGCAGAGCCTTCATAATGACCACGGTGCCTTTGTGAATTACACAAATCTAAATCATCTCAGATAAAGAGAATTATCCTTGTGTGTTTACACCAGACTTTGCTCTACCTTGCAAGTTAAAATGTTCAATTCCCATCTTTAAATGACCTGTTATTTTCTTCTAGTAGTTTCAAAGCTGCCTTCTCATCCTCAGCTCACTGCACATTAAGGAGAGCTGGAATGTGCCTTTGGAGAGCTCTTCCCAAACTTTACCCCATCACTGTCCCACTTCCAGCTGAGGTCCACTCTAATGAGTTCATGACTAGTAAAAGGAGGGGAATTTCTGTGGTTCTGAGATCCACTCATTGGTGTAACCACCTCCTTTGGACCTACAGCCCTTCAGGAATCACTTCTAGAGCTGCCCAGACCAATAGTCTATGGAATTGGCAGATCAGAGATTTAGACATCAGCTTAACTGATGGTATTTTGTATTAATATTACTTAATCAAGCTTATAGAGATACTGTTCAGTATTTAAATGACCTGTTCTTTTCTTCTAGCAGTTTCAAAGCTGCTTGTGGTCTGAAATCATGAAGAGAAAAGGACTAGGAGCTAATGGAGGAGAAATGTAAAATAAAAGCATCTCTTCATGTGCTTTACAGGCAGAGAGATGTAGATAGATGAGATTTACCAGGTTTTAGACATGGTCTGAGTGGTTCCTTCCTGCTCATGACCTTCTTGGGATGTTTCTGAATGTGATATCAAAAAATTACACCACTAGTATCTGAACCCTGCTCCTACAGGCAGAAACACCTTAATTTTCTGGTCTTTGCAGGGTAAAAAGTTCTAATGACTGCTCTCAACTGATGTACTAGAGAGAGGGGCAAAGGCAGAGACCCTCTCTCCTATCTGCTCTTTGCCTAGGGAAGCTGCTAAGAGGGGGGACATGTCCTCTTGTAGGCCAAATAGGTTAAGTGCATGAATCACAAGAAATAATCACCATAGAAAATAGTAAAAGTGATAAAAGGTAAGCAACTCAACCATATTTTAGTTATTTCACACATCCTCATCATCTAATAAAAGAAGTCAACTTTAGCATCATGTCCCAGTCAAGGACTGATTTTGGCAATAATATAACTCCTGAGGGAATGAACTGCTCCAAAATATCCATTTTATAGTCACCAACTATCATTAGGACATGACTGGACTGGCTTGGAGGTGCTCTGAAGGAAACCTACAGAAGGACAATGTCCCCCCTTCCAGCACATGAAACCATTTTATGATGGATTTGTTTATGATACTTAAAACCTGAGAGGATATATTAAGATTTTAATGGCTGATGAGTCTACATATAACTGAGAAAATACCACTTTTTTCTGCAATTAATCTTTATAAGTTATATATTACATATATATTATTATTTATATGTTATAGGCACCCAACATCAACCAGGCTCCCAAAAGACCAAGTCATTAACAGGGCATTATTAGAAATATAGAGACAGAAAGGGATAATTTTCCTTCTGCTTCATGATAAGAGGCTTTCCTGAAGAATTTAGAATAGAAAGCCAGGAGAAATCACTGTAAGCTATGAGATAGTTGTTAAATTTGTCCATTTTTTTCAAGTAGCCACTTCTCAAAGCTGGTTGAGAGTCAAACTCAACCTCCTTGAACCCTTGTGCAACTCTGGCAATATTCAGCATATTTTTTTCATGTGTAACACCATTTAAAAACTGTGTCTAACACCAGTGCTGCTATTTTTTTGTGAAAGGGACAGTAAGATTATTTTTATTTTTCAGGTGGTCACTTTGCACAGCACATGACACCATGAAGGGGTGGCAATGAACACACTTGCATGGCCAATAAACACAAGCTTGTTATTGGGTCATGCATTGGCAGCAAGGCAAAAACACAAATGTTATTGAAAAAAAAAAAAAAATCAGCACTTACATGATGATGGTTTTCTTGGGCACTTTAGTCTCTTGCTCAGTGACTACAAAGAAAACAGTATGAACAGCATGGGGTTAAAGAAAGGCAAAAAGCTGAAATGATTCAATTAACTCTGCTCAGTTAATCTTAAATAAACTGGAGTGCAAAGAAAACAACTCTACCATCCCATCCATGCTTTCTGTGGTTATTTCCAGCATCAGCTTTAGTGTTTCTGGCCAAGAATAAGGATTCAGAGGGTTCTCTGAGCAGTGAGTGACTCGGCTTTGAAATGAAGTATTTAGGGGAGAACAATAGTGCAAAATCTGTTTATTGTACCATGAGATTCTTATATTTTTGTGTTTGGCAGCCCAAATCTAGAAAACAATATTATTATTATTATTACTAGTATTATTATTATTATTTTCCCTATATAAGGTAGTGATGATGTAAGAAACCTGAATCTTTGCTCTGGAAAATCCTGGAGAGCTGAAATTCTTTAAGCTGGGATTTCACTTAGTAGAAAAAAAAAAGAATTTCCCCAAACACTGAACAATTTCCAAGCTTTTGAGGACTAGATGCAAAATCCAAGCTGATAACAATGAAAACTAAGATCATTATCATCAGTAGAGAAAATTAGCATCAAAAACCCAATGCTAGGAGACCCAGGAGAGACCTTTCATAGACCTTTGTCTACTCCATCCCTTTTTTCTTCTAATTTGAAATATTTTCCTGACCCTTGTCCCATAACGAAGTAGAAGCTGTTGATGCATATTCGAGATTAAAACAAAAAATTAATTATTTTGCAAATATGTCTTAAAATTGACATTTTTTAAAGTAAGAAAGATACATTTGAAGAGCTAATAGAGATTTTTTGGCAGGTTCCCATCCTAGCTACTGGGATAAAATTAAGACCAGACTCTTTTGGACACACTTTGAACTCCTGAAGCTACTTGAGGTCTAGAAAAAACAACAGCAAACTCCTCTTTTTATTTAATAAGTTTCTAAAAAACCCTTATTTTAAAGTAATTTGTGCAGCTATTGGTTTGCAGTCTTCCAGCCAGCCTATAATAAATAAGCTCTGGTAATTTTCAGTTGGTACAAAAATCTATTTATAAACCCACAGTCCTTGCCCAGGGAACTTGTAGTGTCTGTATTAATTGTTAAATAACTAATGATTAGTGCTGATATTTCCACTGTCTCCCTAAACTGCACTGACTGAAAGCTAAAAATGCATTTACATCATTAAATGGAATAATTTAACCTCATTTTTCCTCCCACTTAACTTCCAAGGGCTCTCGTCTGCCACTGGGGAAAACAACAAATCCTTCCATAATTAAGAATTTTGTGCAAATGTTGATGTATTTCCTTTGTAGAACCTCATCTCATGTATACATCTAAAAATCTGGAATAATTTCCAACTGAATCAAAGGAGCTACTGCAAAATTAGGTGGGTTTAAACCAAATCTGTTTGGAATTTAGAGTCTTACTGGGTAAATAAAGGGCAAACTTCTTTTCAAGTGTTTATCTCTGAACACAATTACAATTTAACTCTTTACCTACCCTTGGTTAATTTATTTTTTTTAAATAATTCAAAATCTTTTTGGAATGGGGGAATAATTATACAAAGATAGAAGATGAACTGAGTGCTTGAAAAATTTGCTGCACCCGGATTAGACACTTTCAGTGAGTTTTTAAACCCTTAAATCAATATTGTGCCATTTTTACCTAACTTTGAGAAAATCTCATCAAGTTACATCATGAGATTAATCCATAAGCAGCAAGATGATCAGTGCTGATATAAATGGGAATTAATTAATTTGATATATAGGTGTCTTATACAATTATTTTAACAGCAACTACATATAGAGTTTTATATATTTTTTATATATATATATATTTTATACATAATTAAATATGAAATCTCCCAATGTCTGTAAGAGGAAGGGTCTTTAATATTTATTCTATTAATGGCTTATCTTGCAGTCCTCCCAAATGACATTGACCATAATATTTCTACCTATAGGAGACATTAAAGGGATTCATAACTCAAAGTTCACGTGTCCTTGCTGTATAACAGACCAATTTAATATGTGCTACCCAAGGTGTGAGGGAGGATCTAAATAATCATAGACAAAGGATAGAACCACATGAAAGTAGGATGAGAGAATTTGGGTTTCTTTNTTTGTGTTTTTTTTTTTTTTTTTTTTTTTTTTTTTTTTTCCCAGAGGAAAATATTCTGCATCCATTTCAGCACCAGATTTATCATTTCAACTTGTTCAACAGCATTTTAGGAAAAAACCAGCTTGGCAAAGCAGGAGCCCCTGATAAGCAGGTTAAAAGCTGTAAGCATTAAAGAGCAGCCAGTGCTTCTATAGGACTAGACTCCTCCTTGGTTAATACATTAAACCATTGACTCACAAGTGGTGGCACATTTAGGATAAGTTGTGTCTTGCTGCTCTAAGTGGATGGAAGGTGGTTTATGGCCTTTATGACAAGCTCCAAGTCTATTTTCTCCACTCACAGAAGCATAAACCTATTTTTCCTGCACAGTCCATGAGATTAATCTGCAACAGGGGATGCACAAACCTGACAGGAGCTGCTAAAGCTCGTCTTGAAATGAGCAATTCATGGACACAACATTAAATTGTGTGGATGAAATGCAAGCATCATGTGCTCTCTAGAAGAGAAAAAGCTCCTCTCCTGCAGTGACTGAGGTGGTTTAAAGGTAGATTGTCCTCTCTTGAGTTTGCCCTGAAAACCACGTGGCCAACCCAAAAATGAGACCAACTGATGGTGGCAACAGAATAAAAATAACCAGGTAAGTATCAGAACCATCACCCCAAAGAGGGGACTTCAAAAAGGTCAGGGATATATTTTTTATTTCCTACATCCTATTTTCCTACATCTTATTTCTTCAGTAAAAGGTGCTGAGAGCTCTAATGCTCCTCCATCTTTTAAAGCAACCTTTGAGCCTCAATTTTTGGCTTTTCCCTACAAGTTGGGTATTACCAAGCAAGGCAACTAAATAACTTGCCCAAAGCTCTGCATGAGATCTAAGGTGAGGCTATGAAGAGATTCCTGTTGCCTTATTGTACCTGTGCTGGGCATTTTTCTTTATTTTTTTATGGTTTCTTTATGGTTTTGCTGATCTCCACTTGTGTAGCTGATTCCATAGAATCATTTTGGTTGGACCTCCAGTTGGAAGAGATCTTTAAGACTTGACGACTTTAAGTTCATCAAGTCCAAGTCCTTCCTCTACAATCAATTATCTCATTACACATCCTGAACCTGCCCATCCAACACCTTTCCAAAACACTGGGCTTTGTTTTTCCTCTAAAAATGACCAAGTTAGTGAGGCTGGGATGGATGAATCACACCAATACCAGGTTAAAAAGGGATTGCCAGAGCACATCAGCCCAGATCTGCCACGTGTAGGTTAAGCAGCAAAGTGCAAAGCAGACAGTCAACTTGAAGTCAAAGAGAAGGATCTTCTTTCAGTTAAACTTTTCATCAAGTGTCTAAAATTCTTCCAATAGCCACAGAAAAAGGATTTTTAAAGCAACTCTCCATTGACTTCAGTGCAGTGACCGAGCGTGGCTGAAGGCAGATCTCGGTGTCCCAGGCTTGCAGCCCAAGCTGTGGGTGATCACAAGGGGACCCCTTAGTCCAGTGGTTTCCATCCTTTTTTTGGATTCAGTCCTTCCAAGAGATCAGCCAATTCCCATAGTGTGAATTTAAACCTAATGACAAGAAGTTTTGAGACCTGGTGTTGGGCTGTGGACCATCACTGGCTGCAGGTCAAGGCTCATAGACCACTGGACTAATGGTGTCCCAAGTTGTGACAGTAGGTTTGGCTCAGTATAATAAACAGGACAGAAAGGCAGGAGGATAACAACTAAAATGGTTGCAACTCAAGCCCCTTGGGTGCCTCAGGAGACTCTCCCAACAGATATTTCTCAGAACCAACGATAAATCAGGTCGAACTTGGGCCCACCATGCAGGTGGAGCTGGGAAACAGACACAGCATCTATTACCACACAGCAGTAGTGTTGTCCTCTTGGTGAAGCTACAAATAACCCCATTTGCACAAATGGAAAGGATTGTAAGGAGGGAAAGGAGAAGCCTTCATGAGATCCATCCGTCCTCCAGTTCTCTGCCAGATGAACCTGATTTTTCCATAGGTAGGTCAAGGTTGGGTATTGATTCTCAAAGCAACGAATTCCCTCCTTGGCCAAGTGCATTAAGCCAAATGCATCCCTGGTGTGATGCTGCTCAGAACAATCCTCTTGCTCCATGGGTGAACCTGCTCTTTGCTCCAGTGGCCTGGAGCAGCTCTCCCTCTGCTCCTCCCTGGAGGTGACCCAGGATCTACATCCTTCCCTATTGCCAACTTCCAGCACATCACAAAACAAAATCTACTTCTCAACATTTCTGAAGCTTCCAGGCAAATTCCAATTATTTTTCTTCAACCAAGCTCATGAAACTTTTTCTTTCTACTGCAGGAATAACAGCACATGAGTAATTAGGGGCTGAGCATATAAATTTGCAACCCCAAGAGCTCCTCACACTGTTGTACAACCCTTGCTTGTTTTTTATAACATCTGCCTTGGTACAAGAGAACTTCATCAAGACACACCAGTGATTTGTTTGTGTTCCTCTACAACCTGCACACAACTTATTTTTCTCTCCTTAGGGCATTGCAAGGACAAAGAATTCATGTTCCTCAAGGTTTATTCTGCTGAAATAATGATGGTGTTGCTGTGCTAACATCAATCTCCTTGCTTTTGAATAATTTGGTGGTGCTCTGGGGTAGGACTACAAGGAAAGCGAGGATGAAATGGAGACAAGCAAATATCCAGGTCAGGAAACTAATCTCATTATTGTGTCTGAATCCTCTTAATGTAATAACACAACATTAACCTCCTCAGAGGACTGGCCCAAAGGTCCTTCCAGACCCAGGCAGGGTCAACAGCAGAGGCCTTTGAAAAATGAGGACAAAAATACGAGTGGATACCAGTTTCTCCTGAATAATTTTCCAAACTCCAGTCACTTGCTGCTCAGCAGCTTCTTCAGCCTCTGATGGGTCTCAGTGAATGGTGAAAATAACAATTATCCCCTGTCAAAAGCACACTTGGACCCCTGTTATTGTCACAAGAAAGTGTGGAAACACTGAAGATGAGGAAAGAAGGTTCTACAGCTGTTGGCACATCTCTTGTTGGCCATGTTTCCAGAGACATGGTCTCTGTCACCAAGGTCTGCTGGCATGGAATGATCTCTACCTATCCTAGTCCTCTCTCTTACCCTCCAAACCAGTAAGTTATCTATTATCTATTATAGATGATCCCTTGGCTGTGTCATCTCCTGAATCACTGCTGGGAACTGCTTGAGAAAGGCCCATGCTCAGCCAGCCAAGGACACTCCTAAGAGGTATGAAGAAGCAATTTCCTACACCAGATGTTCCTTATGTAGATGTAGCCACTGATTTAGACGTGGTTGTGGTGGGTTTATAGCACGTGTGTCTAACACACTGTTAGAGGAAATCCCATTGATAAGAAGGTGTCTTTAGGGATCCTAAAGGTGTTAGAAAGAGATGAGTTGCTGGATGGGTGGAAAATCAGTTCCTATCAGTTCCTTTTTCCTATCAGAGGAGAAAGGAACTGACTCTATGACTATGTGGTGTGTTATACCTGAACAGTCTTAGATAATCATAGATAAAGTCCTAGATAATCATAGATAATAATAGAATGGTTTGGGTTGGAAGGGACCTCCAAAGGTCACCTAGTCCAACCCCCCTACAACAAGCAGGGACATCTCTAACTAGATCAGGTTGCTCAGAGCCCCATCAAGCCTGACCTTGAATATCTCCAGGGCTGGGGCCTCCACCACCTCTCTGGGCAACCATAATGGATGAGCCAATATTGTGTCCATTCTGCTTTCTCAGCCATTCCAGATGATCTCCAGTGGTATTTCAGAAACAATTATGACATACCTGCACCTTTCCTTTTCCTGACCCCTGTTGTTTTATTCTCAGCATCACTAACTCTTGTTCTACCAGGCTGACCCACATTTTCAAGGACTTGAAGGGGAATAAAAGCATTTTCTTTGCTCTAGTGGTGACATATCCTTCATCTGCTCCTCCTTTATCATATGATGCATTGATGAGCATTATATGATGAAGTTGATTTGCCAGGCTTGGAAATCAACAGATGGTGATGGGTACAGAGCTGAGCTGCGCTATACCCATGCACATCTTGAGAGACATACAGATACGTGTACACCAACGACCAACATGGATAAGATGGAAAATAGATTCAAGCCTCAACGAGGCAGTTGTAGAGTAATTCATTGATGTACTCACAGAGCTGGTCAAGGGTCATACCTTCTATGGTGATGGCTTGGTCTCCTCTTCTCTCCTGGGTCAGGGCTGCAGCACTGTGGTGGTAAAGTTCTGCTCCACTTTTGGCAGACCCTAATCTGTTCATCAGCTGAAGAGAACCATGTGGTACCCAATGAAACGTGGGTTGTTTTGGCATAACAAAACCTTTTTATACTGCATTACAAGTTCATTGCAAGGACATGACAGCAGAAATGGGGGAAGACGTGACCCCAAACCAGAGCTAGAGTTAGAATGAGGGCTTTGCTGCTCAGTGGAGATCACTGAAACAATATTTTGGGTTGGAAGGGACCTTTAAAGGCCATCTAGACCAACCCCCTGCAGTGAGCAGGGACATCTTCAACTAGATCATGATAATCATAGAATGGGTTGGGTTGGAAGGGACCTCAAAGATCATCTAGTTCCAACCCCCCTGCCATGGGCAGGGACACCTCCCACTAGACCAGGTTGCTCAAGGCCCCATCCAACCTGGCCTTGAACACCTCCAGGGATGGAGCATCCACAGCTTCCCTGGGCAACTCATTCCAGTGTCTCGCCATCCTCAGTGAAGAATTTCCTTCTCATTTTCAATCTAAATCTCCCTTCTTCCAGTTTGAACCCATTACCACTTTTCCTATCACTACAAGCCTTATAAAATGTCCTTCCCCAGCTTTCTTGTAGGTCCCTTTAAGTCCTGACAGGCCCCAAGAAGGTCCCCCTTGAGCCTTCTCTTCTCCAGGCTGAACAACCCCAACTCTCTCAGCCTATCTCCATAGGAGAGGTTCTCCAGCCCTTTAATCTTACATATTATTTACATTTACATATTACTATTATTTTATTCTGTATTTGTTACATATTTACACACAATCCCCAAATTCTAGCCAGAATTAGAAAAGAATTTACTTGTAAATAATTAAGCCAAAGAGAAGGAAACCTTTGTAAATGTCCCNTAAAGGTGTTAGAAAGAGATGAGTTGCTGGATGGGTGGAAAATCAGTTCCTATCAGTTCCTTTTTCCTATCAGAGGAGAAAGGAACTGACTCTATGACTATGTGGTGTGTTATACCTGAACAGTCTTAGATAATCATAGATAAAGTCCTAGATAATCATAGATAATAATAGAATGGTTTGGGTTGGAAGGGACCTCCAAAGGTCACCTAGTCCAACCCCCCTACAACAAGCAGGGACATCTCTAACTAGATCAGGTTGCTCAGAGCCCCATCAAGCCTGACCTTGAATATCTCCAGGGCTGGGGCCTCCACCACCTCTCTGGGCAACCATAATGGATGAGCCAATATTGTGTCCATTCTGCTTTCTCAGCCATTCCAGATGATCTCCAGTGGTATTTCAGAAACAATTATGACATACCTGCACCTTTCCTTTTCCTGACCCCTGTTGTTTTATTCTCAGCATCACTAACTCTTGTTCTACCAGGCTGACCCACATTTTCAAGGACTTGAAGGGGAATAAAAGCATTTTCTTTGCTCTAGTGGTGACATACCCTTCATCTGCTCCTCCTTTATCATATGATGCATTGATGAGCATTATATGATGAAGTTGATTTGCCAGGCTTGGAAATCAACAGATGGTGATGGGTACAGAGCTGAGCTGCGCTATACCCATGCACATCTTGAGAGACATACAGATACGTGTACACCAACGACCAACATGGATAAGATGGAAAATAGATTCAAGCCTCAACGAGGCAGTTGTAGAGTAATTCATTGATGTACTCACAGAGCTGGTCAAGGGTCATACCTTCTATGGTGATGGCTTGGTCTCCTCTTCTCTCCTGGGTCAGGGCTGCAGCACTGTGGTGGTAAAGTTCTGCTCCACTTTTGGCAGACCCTAATCTGTTCATCAGCTGAAGAGAACCATGTGGTACCCAATGAAACGTGGGTTGTTTTGGCATAACAAAACCTTTTTATACTGCATTACAAGTTCATTGCAAGGACATGACAGCAGAAATGGGGGAAGACGTGACCCCAAACCAGAGCTAGAGTTAGAATGAGGGCTTTGCTGCTCAGTGGAGATCACTGAAACAATATTTTGGGTTGGAAGGGACCTTTAAAGGCCATCTAGACCAACCCCCTGCAGTGAGCAGGGACATCTTCAACTAGATCATGATAATCATAGAATGGGTTGGGTTGGAAGGGACCTCAAAGATCATCTAGTTCCAACCCACCTGCCATGGCAGGGACACCTCCCACTAGACCAGGTTGCTCAAGGCCCCATCCAACCTGGCCTTGAACACCTCCAGGGATGGAGCATCCACAGCTTCCCTGGGCAACTCATTCCAGTGTCTCGCCATCCTCAGTGAAGAATTTCCTTCTCATTTTCAATCTAAATCTCCCTTCTTCCAGTTTGAACCCATTACCACTTTTCCTATCACTACAAGCCTTATAAAATGTCCTTCCCCAGCTTTCTTGTAGGTCCCTTTAAGTCCTGACAGGCCCCAAGAAGGTCCCCCTTGAGCCTTCTCTTCTCCAGGCTGAACAACCCCAACTCTCTCAGCCTATCTCCATAGGAGAGGTTCTCCAGCCCTTTAATCTTACATATTATTTACATTTACATATTACTATTATTTTATTCTGTATTTGTTACATATTTACTCACAATCCCCAAATTCTAGCCAGAATTAGAAAAGAATTTACTTGTAAATAATTAAGCCAAAGAGAAGGAAACCTTTGTAAATGTCCCCCCCAGGCTTCTTGTAGGTCCCCTTCAGATACTGCCCTATAAGTGGTCATTAAAGAGGTTTTTCTTGTTTATCATCCATTATTAATCTACTGAGTCTTACTCAGCCAAGGGAATATTGAACCTTGGGATCTTAGCTAAAAGGAAATGCCAAGAATCTGATTTTACTCAAATTCTAGTAGACGTCTTTAAATGACATCAAACCTCCTAAACCTTTCTGTGGAATAACTCTGAAGTTGCTGTGATCTGACATGTTTACCCTGGGTCAGCTGATCCATTCTAACTTCCCAAACCAAGGTCAACTGGTTTTATTGCCCAGCCTTGAGAGTTTATTATGATTTTATTACAATGAGTGCATAGACAATGATTAATTTTTAGGAAATATTTCACAGTACATTTATTTTAACTTATTAGATACTTCCACGTATGCTTGCTAAATAAACAGGAATTTCAGTGCTTTAGGCTTCTGCTTAGACTTAATTTCTTCCTTTTGTCTTTGGATGGTTTCTTTGGAGCAGCACAAATCTGTTCTAAGTTAAATACAGCCCAGAAAATGTCGTATCAAGATGGTTCTGAACTTTGTAAGAGGTACCTCTAGAGATCTGGATCTGAGTTTAAGCCACAGAACAAGCTCACTCAATTATTATTTGGAATATTCTGAAGCTTTTGGATGGTGACAATCCAGACCTAGTTCAGGAGAACCTGACTTTGCATGAACTTTTTTTTATAGGACAGGTGGCAGCAATTATCATAGAATGGGTTGGGTTGGAAGGGACCTCAAAGATCATCTAGTTCCAACCTCCCTGCCATGGCAGGGACACCTCCCACTAGACCAGGTTGCTCCAAGCCCCATCCAACCTGGCCTTGAACACCTCCAGGGATGGAGCATCCACAGCTTCCCTGGGCAACCTGTGCCAGGGTCTCACCATCCTCAGGGTAAAGAGTTTCCTTCTCATTTCCACTCTAAATCTCCCCTCTTCCAGTTTGAACCCATCACCCCTCATCCTATCACTACAGGTCTTTGTGAAAAGTCCCTCCCCAGCTTTCTTGTAGCCCCCTTCAGATACTGGAAGGCTTCAATAAGGTCTCCCCTGAGTCTTCTCTTCTCCAGGCTTCTCTCAGCCTCTCTACTCAGCCACTAATCTCATGCAATGGATCTCTCCCAGTAAAATGAATTCTCCTATGTCATGTCAGATAGCAGATCTTTAAATCTCTCCAAACTCACCTCACATTCGTAGTGCCCCATATCTTCATTGGAAGGGTTCTTGACCACCAGCACGATCATGCCACTCCGTGGTTCACTGAAAGTCTGGTATTTACTCGTGTCCTTCAACAGCACACCATCTTTGTACCACCTGCATGGGGAAAACACTGAGTATAAGCCAGGAAAACATCTGCAGTGTCAAGAAGTCCCTAACTCATTGATCCATCTACTTGACCAGTGGGCAAACAACTCAAGAGTTAATCATTAGGCCAATGTTGGGTCTACAGGTGGGTCGATCACACATGGATACTAAAGAGTATGGATTTATGAGATTCTTCTCAGAAGATCTCATGCAGGGTAAAGGGCTTCTAATCATGTGAAGCTATGTTGAGCTTTTTGTCTGAACACCTGAGTGGTTGCTGATAAATTCAAGTGTAAGGCTGGGAGGATAAAGGAATGATAAAATGTTGTCAGATCTGATAGAGTTCTACGTCAGGGATTATATCTCAGGGTATTTCTTCTCAGAATAAATTCATAGAATCATAGAATTGTCAGGGTTGGAAGGGACCTTAAAGATCATCTCGTTCCAGCCCCCCTGCCATGGGCAGGGACACCTCCCAAATTGCTGAGAATCTCAGGAAGGTTGGGATTGGGAAGAGGCAGCATTGGGATGGGGTTAAGGTGGAAGATACAGAGAGGGTCATAACCTTGAAAGAAAGGGCAGGAGACTCTTCTGACCATGCCAAACAGGATTTGCTCCAGTGTGACTTGAACTGACCTGATTTGAGGCCTGGGTGCTCCTTCAACAGTGCAGGTAAACTGAGCATCTTCACCCTCAACAAAATAGGCATTTCTGACCTTGTTGACGAACCGTGGTGGCACTGCAGAGCAGAGAGAAATGTATAGGAGCTGGAAACGTGACCATAGACAAAGGATGTGACCCTGACCACATAACTCTCATGATCACACAATCACAGAATGTCAGGGGTTGGAAGGGACCTCCAAAGATCATCTAGTCCAACCCCCCTGCCAGAGCAGGGTCACCTAGAGCAGGTCACAGGAACACGTGCAGGTGGGTTTTGAATGTCTCCAGAGAAGGAGACTCCACAACCTCCCTGGGCAGCCTGGGCCAGTGTCTGTCACCCTCACTGGGAAGAAGTTTCTTCTCATATTTATGTGGAACCTCCTCTGTTCCAGCTCACACCCATTGCCCCTTGTCCTATCACTGGATGTCACTGAGAAGATCCTGGCTCCATCCTCCTGACACTCTCCCTTTACATATTTATAAACATTAATGAGGTCACACCTCAGTCTCCTTTTTTCCAAGCTAAAGAGCCCCAGCTCCCTCAGCCTTTCCTCACCAGGGAGATGTTCCACTCCCTTCAGCATCTCTGTGGCTCTGTGCTGGACTCTCTCCAGCAGTTCCGTGTCCTTCTTGACCTGAGGGCCCCAGAACTGGACACAATATTCCAGATATGGTCTCACCAAGGCAGAGTAGAGGGGGAGGAGAAATGTTGCCTGCACACAAGACACTGAAGACAAGTTTTTTGAGCTGAGAACAACTGACTGCACCTGCACACCAGGTAATTTTTTTTAAGTATTACCCAGTAGATGTTCTACAGAACTTCTAGGATATCTTAATATTCATATCTAAGGTATGACAATTAATTTGTGAAGGACTTTACCTTGAACAAGGATCTTTCCTAAGGTGCTGGCATTTCCAGCAGGACTGGAAGCAAAGCACATGTACTGTCCTGAGTCAACACCAGTCAGGTTGTCCAAGATCAACGTGCAGGAACCATCAGGATCTTCTATGATGATGTGGTGGGGATCCACCTCCACAGGCTTTCCATCTTAAAGATAAAGGGGAAAAATGTCTTTGTGAAGAGTTTAGTATCAATTATGTTTTCTCCTTGGGAATTTCATCCAGCTTTTTGGCTTGAGAGGACTTAGAGCTCTATTTGCTTTACTGTAGTTGAGAAATGAGCTCTTTGTCTTCATGCATCTCTCTACAAAACATCCTCTGGGTTGGAGGACCTCATACATCATCAAGCCTCATTGAAAAGTGAAATTCTCCCAGAGGACGTGCTGTGCAGTTACAGCTCTGGGTAGACAGCCAAGGAACACCTCCAAAATGACTGTAAACATGCAGAACAGACCTTGGCAAGGAGTGAATTTAGAGCAAAGCTGCAATATGGCAACAAGAGTATGTCCACACAGCTGCCTGTGCTATGACATGGAAACATCTGAGCTAGTTCAAACAACTTGTTCTTCTAGAAGTTGTCTAACTGCCCCAAGATGTGGCTTCATATGAGCTAATTACACCTGGAAATGAAGGTTATTAGCTCATAGCAAGGTCTACGTTGCTTGGGTTGCTTTAGACTTGGGCATCTCTAGGTGGTCATCATTTAGATTAGCCACTAACCAATTAGCCCAAAGCAATATAGGTGGAGACCAAATCTGGAGGATGCATTCCATGACCTGCTGCTCATACCTTTGTACCAGCTGACAGAGGGCTTGGGAGCTCCTGTGACTTTGCAAGCCAGCTTGACCGTCTCCCCCAGCTCAGCTGTGCAGTCTGCCAGCTCTTCCTCAAAGTCTGGAGGTACTGAAACAGCACAAGAAGCATGTTAGATATATTCTTTTGCAAATCTGTGAGGTTCTAATGACTCCAGGTGACATGATCCTTGCTTATCTGGGGCTGAGTTGAGTCTGTCAAATGTCTGTTGTTGGCTATAAAGATGGGCTATTAAAAAAATGGGATTTGTTGTTAATCTGGAAGTATTTTAATGATTTTAATAAGCACACCCACTATTCAGACACCACACAGCTGCCACAGTGAAGTAGTGGGAGGTGTCCCTGCCCATGGCAGGGGGGTTGGAACTAGATAATCTTTAAGGTCCCTTCCAACTCAAATCATTCTATGATAATTCCCAATTAAAATGCACCCTTGATGTCCAGACTGATATTCTGTTGGTCTCCATACAATAAAACCCAAGCTTTCTTAAGGGACTTCTGTTTTAACTCATTGCTACCATAGGAAACTACACAAAATGATTCTGAGAGTCTTCCTCTGTAGAACATCTTGCTAAAAACATCAAAATAAACTCATAGAATCATAGGATGTTCTAGGCTGGAAGGGACCTCTAGAGCTCATCTGGTCCAACCTCCCTACACCAGCAGGGACATCTCTACCTAGGGCAGGCTGCTCAGAGCCCCAGCAAGCCTCACCTTGAAGGACTCCAGGGATGGGGCCTCCACCCCCTCTCTGGGCAGCCCATTCCACTGATCTATCACCCTCATGGTAAAGAACTTTTTTCTAATATCCTGCCTAAATCTCTCCTTTCCTAGCTTAAAAAAACTCTCGATAGTTTCTCCCCCTCTTTTGTTAGTCTCCTTCCTGCATCAGGGACACCACCCAAGACAAAACCAGGAGGTCCAGGCTCTCCCAGGCCATACTCACTCCAGACAGGCTCGCTGATCCTCTGCTGTATGCCACAGATCTCCTTCACCCAGGAGTTCTTGATGTTCACCGTCCGGGCCTGCAGGAGATACTTGCGGACCAAGTCTTCCCGTTCATGCCAGATCTCAAATGCTCTGTCATCTCCTTCCACCAGGTCATTCACATCTGTGTTGTTCAGCTGCATGGCAGGAAGAGGACCAGAAAGTCAACACACATCATAGAATGTTTGAGGCTGGGAGGGACCTCCAGAGCTCATCTGGTCCAACCTCCCTACACCAGCAGGGACATCTCTACCTAGGGCAGGCTGCTCAGAGCCCCATCAAGCCTGACCTTGAAGGACTCCAGGGATGGGACCTAATGCAACGTGGCTTTGGCTGAACAGCAATCAGGGGCACTTTGCAACCCTTTCCCTGCCATACCTGACTTTCTGGTCACCAAACAAACCTTTTCCTGGGAGTAGTTATCACATTTCAGGTAAATAACAACCAGAACTAAAGGGTATCCCAAGGGTGGGACACTCCAACTCTACAATGCATTGCTGTTGGGCCCAGGAACAGCATAATTAGGGACATAATTAGAGATCAGCCTTTCTCTGGACAAAACATCCTTTTTTCTTGGAAAATAAAATCTGACTGTCAATGTGGCCAGAGATAAGGATTGAAGGTTGGACTTGATGATCCTAGAGGTCTTCTCCAACCTAAATGATTCTATGATTTTCAGAAGGCTCTGTCTGGGCTTGGTCAAGAGCTCCATGGATTTTGGTTTGTTTGGTTTTTACTGGAGTTAAACATCTACTGACTTGGGAAAACTCTTTTTGCAGTTTCTTGCAGTTTTAACCTGAGTCCTGGATGTCTAAAGATGAGCTGGTGAAACCCTCTGGATTTTTCAATTCTAAACAGGAATTGGGGTCAGGAAAGGACATAACCAGTAGGGAGAACCACTGGGAATGTAGCATGAGACTAAACCAGCATTTCCCTTGATTCACTAATAACATTATAGAATCATTTAGATTGGAAAAGGCCTCTAGGATCATCAAGTCCAACCTTCATCCCAACATCTGATGGTTTCCAACAGGTTGCCAACAGGTTTCCAACAGGTTTCCAACAGGTTTAACAGACATTTTGAGATAGACACAGATTCTACTTGTGCCTCAAAACCTTTTGGAAACAAAGAAGTATCTCAAAAGTATTCATGAAATGACCCAGAAGCTGGCTATAAACATGAAGTTCTCAATGACAGACACATGCTCTAGGTGAGGATATCATGACCAGACCTTCATGATGTTCTTGAACATGTAGCTGTAGGTGTCTGTCTTTGTGTCTCTCTTTGGCTTGCAGATCACAATGTAGTTTTTGAAGAGGAAGACGTGTCTCTTGTGTCCTTTCCACGCCATTCGAGCTCCTGGAGCTCCTTCCCACACAATGAAGTGGCCCTGAGAGGAAGAAGAAGGAAGAGCACGGAGTGACAACTCTGGAAGAATTACCACAAGGACATCACACAATCAGTTTTCAATGAGCAGATAACAAATGTTTACTGGGACATCATCACTTTATGTATTTCTGGTTTATTACAGAGCTCATAGAGTCATAGAATGTTTGAGGCTGAAAGGGACCTCTCGAGCTCATCTTGTCCAACCTCCATACACCAGCAGGGACATCTCTACCTAGGGCAGGCTGCTCAGAGCCCCATCAAGCCTGACCTTGAAGGACTCCAGGGATGGGGTCTCCACCCCCTCTCTGGGCAGCCCATTCCACTGATCTATCACGTTCCAGTTTGATGAGTGGGTTGGAAAGACAAATAATTGCATGATATGTGAATTACTCCATAAGTGTCTATGCTCTGGTCCTTCAAACCTCAGCCAAGCCAGGAGACCCACCTCTCTGGATGATAAGAAAGGCAATAAGCAAATCCTCTTTTCCAGATATGATTTCTAAAGGAGTTTCTTAGAACCATAGAATGTTTGAGGCTGGAAGGGACCTCTCGAGCTCATCTGGTCCAACCTCCCTACACCAGCAGGGACATCTCTACCTAGGGCAGGCTGCTCAGAGCCCCATCAACCCCATCTTGTAGGACTTAAGGCTACTTAGAAGCTAGTGAAGGCACAGACAGCACTAAGGAATCCACGTTACCTGTCGGATGGGCTCTCCAAGGCTTTCCAAGGTCCCTGGGTAATTCTCAATGAGCGACACATGGAGGTTGTTTTCTGCTCTTCTGGTGAGAGCAGACACAACGGCATAAGCCTGCTCCAGCAAAGTGCAGTTTTGGCTGTTTCTGGCTTTATTTCGGATTAATTCCTGGAGATGAATGAAGAAAATATTACTGGGGAGTCAGGAAAATTAATAAATTCCTTGATAGCCAAAAGGTTTCTCAAGATCTGTCCTAGATCTTTCATCTGAGCAACTTTTAACCCATTTTTTCACTGCTTAAAGTTCTTTCTTACCCATTCTGCACCTCACTGAGTAGCCACTCTGGATTTTCCTTCCATCAATTGATATCAAACAAAGGCCTGGGTTAGTAACCTGGGTTAGTAGGTCAGAGGAAAGCTTGAAAGAGGAAACATTTCAGGATGGTAGAATGGGGAAAAGTTGTTCAGAGAACAAAAAGTTCATCATGTCAGTAGGAAATTGGAAATTGCTTATTTTTTATACTTGTTGCTGAGTGTGAAGCAAATTTGTGCTGGATATTTACATACATGTATTAATATATATGTGTGTATATATATATGTATATCTGAGCAATTTTTATCCCATTTTTTTGACCATATACATATATATATAATTTTGATGTATGTATGTATATATATATACACACATATATAAATTATATAAATATATAGATGATTTTGAGATATATACACACATTATATATATAATTTAGATATATGTATATATACATATATAAATATATAATTTAGATATATATACACACACATTATATATTTAATTTT
>VYZX01008294.1:0-82800 GCA_013401335.1 Brachypteracias leptosomus | reverse complement strand
GAGAAATAGGATTTCCCTGTCTATACTTCTGGTTTAGGTGAGTTCAACTGGTCTTACAATGTGGTGGCCCTTAAAACATCCATTGATTACAATTACATAATCACAGTACTCATATCTGTACAACCTTTATAATATTCGTAAATACATAAGCACACGTAAATATGGCCCTGTATTGATTGTAATACAGGAATACATCATCATTCTATTTGTTATAATATTATTGTTTTATTTTATTATTCATCATTTTATAATTTATAATATTATAATATTTTATTAATAATCATATTATTATTTGATTATAGTATTTTATCTTATTGTTTATTATATTATTATCTTGTCGTATTATTCATTATTTATTATATCATTATATTATCANATCATCTATTATATTATTATATTATTATTCATTATATTAAATTATCGTTTATTATATTATTATAATATTATTTATTATATTATTATTTATTATTTATTATATTTAGCAACAACTTCCCACAAAAACACTTAATAATCCATTTCAGCATCACATTTGTTATTAATAATGACACTTCTTGATGCAGTGGGTTATAGGATGCATGCTCAGCAGGTACTTTGGCTACTGTTTTACCTTGTAGAAATCCTGGACAGCTTTGCTGACGACGACTGACTCAGCCTGTACCCTCCCCACCAGGTACTGGATGTACTTATTAAAGTCTGCTTCATGCTTGATAAAGCACATGGCCACGTCATCATCAGTGTCACATTTCTGCAAGCCTTGGAGGAAGACACTGCAGGGACAGAGAAAGGTGAGGAGAAGGTGATGGAATGAGGTTAAATGCAGCCTCAGTCTCCAGATCTATGAATCAGGGGGTTTCTGGCTAATAAAATTAAAGGAAATGACTGGAGGAAATCAGGGATGTTGCCATGTTAGCAGTAGACATCTCAATGTCTCCTCACTGAGGTGCTGGAGTGTGTCCAGAGAAGGGTGTAGAGCAGGAGTGTGGTGAGGAGCAGCTGAGGGAGCTGGGGGGGTTGAGCCTGGAGCAAAGGAGGCTCAGGGGAGACCTTCTTACTCTTGAACAACTCCCTGCAAGGAGGTTGGAGGCAGGTGTTTGGAATGTGTGGAGGCTGGCATCAGGTTTTATAGCATCATAGAATGGTTTGGGTTGGAAGGAACCTTTAAGTCATCTAGTCCAAGCCCCTGCAGTGAGCAGGGACATCTGCAACTAGAGCAGGTTGCTCAGAGCCCCATCCAACCTCACCTGCAATGGATCCAGCAGGGATGGGGCAGCCACCACCTCTCTGGGCAACCTGGGACAGGCTCTCACCACCCTCAGCACCAACAATTTCTTTTGTCTAGTCTAAATTTCTCCTCTTTTAGTTTAAAACCATCACTCCTTGTCCTGTCACAACAGGCCCTGATAGAAAGTCTGTCCCCATCTTTCTGACAGGTCCCTTGAAGTTCTGCAAGGCCACCAGAACTTCTCCCCAGAGCCTTCTCCTCTCCAGGCTGACCAAGCCCACCTCTCCCAGCCTGGCCTCTCAGCCCAGGTTCATGGTGTGTCTATAAAGACACCAGTGAAGCTCCTGTAAGACCATGTTGCCTTTTTATAAAAATTCACCATTTCTCAGTTAAATTTGCTTAAAAGGGTGAGAACTAAACTGTACCCTGAAGCTCTGAAGCGTATTATGGGAGTGCAAACCCTGTTCTCTGACTTAAGCTATGCCATCACCTATCATCCCCAAAGGACCACCATCTATCATCCAAAAGGGACCATCAATTTCCTTGCATCCCAGCACTGTCAGAGCTCCACATCCCTCACAGTGAAAACAGTGAATGTGGCTCTGACCCAAGGTGAGCCACTCTTTGGTCCCAAATGAAGGCACATGGGAATGCCCACCTGGCATGGAAGTGAGTGATGTCATCAACATTCCTGAAGATGGTGGATTTCTGAGTGGCCACAACTCCCGGGACACTGGGACAGGTCTCAGTGAACTTCAGGTGATGAGTCTGGAGGAACTGTAGGTCTTGGACGTAGTCCTCTTCTGAGATCAACAGCTCTTGAATAAGAACACTGGAGGGAAGAGGAATAGGCACACATGAACATCACAATTATCCTTGATGTGCTGAGAGATGTCCTCAGATATAGGACACCCCAAAGTACAAAGTAAAAAATTTAGGATTTTTGTGAAATCAGAGAGCTTCTCGAATTATGTTCTATAAAATCCTTCTTTCAAGTCCCCCAGGTATAATTTAGATTGCCTGGAATTTTCCTAGGCTGAAATCAATGGTAAAAAATAATGAAATATAAAAAAAATTGCAAGTCTGAGACAATGAAGGGTTTGCTTGATTCTGGGAAAGGGGAGGTGGCAGGACCCAGACGCCAACGTTCCTGGTAGTTCAAAAGGCAGGAGAGCTCAGAGGTGCAAATACCAAATGGCACCAACTCACCTCAGCTTCCTTTTATATTCATCCTCAGAAACAAACTCTCCAGGGAACTCAGGAACTTCTGTTGTGCCCCACTCTGGTGACAACTGAAATGCAAGAAAAAAACCATTATTCTTTATTTTTTTAGGTTAACAGTGATTTTATCAATGCACACCAAGGAATATCCCTTGTGTGTTCATAGTTCCTTTCAAGAATCTCAAAATCAGTGTGAAACTCCTTTTTTTGCTGGAGGATGATTAAATCTTTCAAACCCAGGCCCTCCTGGGCACACACAGACCATGAAAAAGCCCAATCACGTCACAGACCCCTCCAACACCTTCCTCATCCATCATTCCTTGCAGAAGAGATGGCTCCAAACTGCACCAGGAGCAGGTCATTTTGCAGGAAAAATAGACACAACATCATCACTCACCTTTAATTTCTTGTCCAGGTAAGCTGGGGACACCCAACCCTGCCGAGAGGGGCTGGATTTGGTGGGTTTGGTCCTGACCAGCCATTTCAAAGGATGAGCTGAGTCAAGGACTTCCACATATTGACCTTCCTTCAAGGTGATGGCCTCCTTGTCAGGAGCAGCAGGCACGTAGTCAGCTGTGACCATGTAGACATCAAAGATCTGTAGGCATGAAATGACAGTTAGAATACAGAAACACCAGCAAAACGTGTTTATCTGTGTTTAATGTTTTATTCTCCAGCCCTTGTGGGGCTTTTTGCTAGTAGAAGACCCTCTAGGAGGCCATATTTTCATAGCTATCTGAAGTGTTTGGGATTTATGCTATGGAACAGTGGATTTTTCCCCCAAGGCAAAACAAATGTCGAAATAGGTGAACGTTCCCAAAGTTTTAATGATTTATTTTATTTTTTAGATAATGTTTGAAATGAACACCCCCAAAAGTTGGAATTTTCACAGAATTCTCACTTTCTCGTATGAAGAACTTCCCAACAAAATTCTTCTGACCAACTCTATCCAAGGTCACAGAAAATCAAGCTCTGAATTTTTGAGCTTTGACCATGAAAGCAAAAGGTGCCAAATAATGGGGACGTTTTGACCATGTTGACTTGAAGAACTTGTTCAAGGTCACACAGTGAACATCAGAATTTGATCCTCTGTGTCACAGACTTAATATTTAACTACTAAAGGTGAAGCACATCCCTAAAGGGGATGGAGATCCCTAAACCACAGGAGATTGGTCATTCTAAGTCAAGTTCTCTCCTTGTGTCAAACTTGTCCCTGANCCAATATGTCCCCATCCTTCTTGTGCAGATTTCATACCTCTCCTCTGGAATCCCCATCTTCAGACTCAGAGGAGGACTCCTGAGCAATCGATGAAGGTCTGGACCGGCCATGGCGAGGAGATGCAGAGGGAGTTTTGGATTCATCATCACTTTCTGCACCTGGCACTCTGAGTGTAGCTGAAAAGCAAAGTGTGAAGGAGAGATCTCCACTTTGAACATCAACCAAACGTAGAATAAGTTTCAATTTCATGAAAACAAATATTCCCCAGGAAGAGCATTTTTAGTATTTAGTGTAATCTATTGATATTTAGGGTTAAATAAATAATTTGGACATTTTAATGCTTGAGGTTGCACGACTACTGCATGTACTGACACTGCACTGAGAGAACATTTGTAGGAGGAGTAATATCTCTATTTTTCATGGAATCATAGAATGGTTTGGGTTGGAAGGGACCTTAAAGATCTAGTTCCAACCCCCTTCCATGGCAGGGACACCTCCCACTAGATCAGGTTGCTCCAAGCCCCATCCAACCTGGTCTTGAACACCTCCAGGGATGGAGCATCCACAACTTCCCTGGGCAACTTGTGCCAGGGTCTTGCCACCCTCACAATGAAGAATTTCTTCCTTCTATCTAATATTTTTCAGTTTAAAGCCATTTTTGCTTCAAGATAAAATTTTTCTCCAAGATAATAAAAAACCCAGGAGTTTTCATTTAATTCAACAAATCACTGGATTACTGGACAACTATGAATAGAGTTTTTAGCCTCAATTTGATTTTAATATCCCATTGTGAGCTAAAACTTGGAGATGTGGGAAGTCTTCAAATCAGGACTGTTTTCAGAGTCAGGAGTGATGAACATCTGAGGAACTCAAAGTACCCAAGATGTTCAAGATATGCTTCCATTTTTACAACTTGGCCCCCTCCCTAAAGCTTACAATTACTTGTGCTTATTTAAATAAGCACTATATGCATAAAATATGCACTAGCCATCTCAGTCTACTGTATTACCTCTTTTTTCTAGTTCAAAATTGCAGTTGGGATGGACTCTTACTAAAAATTCTTAGCCCTAAGCATTAAAAAATGTTTATATGCTTTTGTAGGTGACTGTCTCAAAACCTATTTCATAAATCTCACTGATATTTAAACCTATTTCATAAATCTCACTGATATTTAAAGTCCAAATAATACCTAAAAAAATGTGGCATATTTTTCTACGTTAATTAAATTGTTTTTTCCAGGTTCCTTACCCTGACTTATCTTTGCAGATACCATCTCTGAGATACGTGAGGTGAGTTTCTGGAAGAACTCTTCTGAGCCAACATCAGCTAAGGTAATAGGGCTCTTGGGTACGCCACCTACAAGGTCTCCTGGAAAAGAAAATCTTCTCTTAAGCAGGGAATGTCATTGGAAAATCATCTTTTTTTTAGTATCAAGAGCTTCTGTGGGAGGAAGGTCTGATTTTCTTCACTTAAAACCGCTTGCTCACATTTCATCCAAATAATCCACCCTTGAACAAACATCAGTCCTGAAAAGTTCCAACATTTCAGCAGGACGACAGTAGGTGGTGACCATGATCTACATAGACAACCTCAGCTGTAGATGTGGACAGCAGGAGTTAGAGAGAGAGCAAATTACTTCTCTTACCTTCTCTTGTTTCAGAGGGTTGAATATCTCTGGAAAAGGAAAAGTAAAAGAGAGTTAGAAGTTAAAATCAGATGTGCAGCAAGAAGAGCTACATGAGAGACAACTCCTCCTTTTCACAACTGGGAATATCTAGAGTAGGACTCTGGTTTGGTCTACAGGGACTGGTGTCTGATACTCACCAGGTCCAACACGAGAAATGAGAACTGTGGGGGGCACTTGGATGTCTCAGTCTTGGAGCCAAATCTCATCTGAGAATTCTTATTTCTAACTTTTGTTTAGACCCAGCTGCTCAGGGAGTGGGGGTTGAAGAACAGAGGAGCCTCCATCTCTCTGGTGCTGCTGGGGCTTTATTCTCAACTCTGCCCAAACTTTCCATCCTGGGACCTCAAACTATTTTAACTCTGGTGCTGAGACATGGAGAGGTCTAAAGTGAACATGTCCTAAAAGCCACTCATGGGACCTTCTCCAGGGTGGTGCCTGCACTGCTCCACCATAGCATGGATGGCCAACCACTTACCCCAGCGTGGTCATGATGGCTTCTGACACCATCACCCGCTCCTGGGTCAGAACTTCAGCCTCTTTCACTGCAAGAAGAGGGTTTATCATTAGAGGACAGGAGGCAGAGAAAGTTCTTTTTATGGATTTAATGTAGGCATGGATTACTGGGAACACTGGAATATTGAATCTACCCTGTTGGCAGCTCCTGACCTAGGATATGACACAAAGAGTTTGTTCCTCTCCCTGGTCACAAGGGGTATCACTGCCCCATTTCTCTACACTGCTCAAACTTTGCTCCTGTAACTCTTGGCACAGTAAAAACATGGGATGCAAGGAAGGATAACAGGGAAATTGAGTCCTCCACAGTCCTGCCAGCCTAGATTTGCTTGGCCTCCACCTCACTGAAGAAATTGTGCCAGGAGAGGTCCTGGAAAGCTCTGCAAGAGGTAAATTTAAATTATTTAATTTAAATTTAATTAAAATTAAATTACTCCAGGTACCTTAAGAAAATTCTATGATGCAAAATACCTCAGCAGAGTGAAGCACTCAAACTTTGAAATGGTGACTTTTTCTAGTTGTTTTACATAGCCTTTCTTTCTCCCTTTTTCTTTTGTGCTTCATTTGGTTGTTTCTTAGCCTTGTCTTCTGCTTATACAGAAAATATATGGTTGTTAACCCAAGATAGGGTCAGAAATCTAAAAATTCATAGAAAAGTCATGACTCATCTTGGGAAAATGCGTTTTTTTTTCAGTTGCAATTTGATTAATTTCCTTATCAGCCGTTCCTGTTTATCTTTTAGGTCCTGTATAAAAGGTAACATAGAGAAGGTGCCTGAGTGCAACAAATATTTACCATCTGCCACTTCCAGGGTGGCCGTGCAGATGGACTGGCCAGCCTTGTTGGTAGCAATGCATGTGTAAGCTCCACTGTACTTCTTTTTGACATCCAAGAGGATGAGGCTGTGGTGCAGGTTGGAACTGGCAAGTTTATACCCAGGAGTGTCTGGTTTGATCCACAGGATGTCTTCTCGAGACTCTTCTTTCAGCCAAGTAATGGTTGGGGGTGGGTGTCCTAAAGAGAAAGCAGTGCAATGAGCTTTAATTTTCCTGAATGTTGTTCCTTCCTGTGATTAAAATGTGATTTTGATCTGTTTGCTCATATTTTTTCCAATAATAACAGGTTTAATATATGATAAAGGGACATAAATCTTTCTACAGCACACTCAGGACATTAAACCTTGTTGTGAAGCCAAAACTCTTCATCAACACATCTTCATAAGATTAAGAAAATGTTGTTATCCCCATATTTACATGGAAAAAATGGAGGTGAAGATGAGCAAGATGCTCTTCTATAAAGCACCAAAAGCCTCTTCCAATGTTGGGAGTAGAGTCTCAGACTTCACGTAGAGGAGATGAGGTTGCAATAACTTTGTCCAGAGAGTGTTATGGAGTTGTGTAATTGAAGTGTTACACAAAAAGGCAAAGTATCCACCCACTTACCTTCAACTTTTACAGACAAGGTGATGCTTGCACCTTTTTTCACCTTTTTGTTAGTAAATCTTTCCAGGAACCTTGGTGGTATCAGCTGCTCGTGGGAATCTGGAAAGGACATGAGTGATGAGACATGGTGACACCTTCTGTGTGAGTTTAGACCACTGAAAAACTCCCAGAGGTTTTGTTATCACCTGCTGTGGCTTCTCTCACCTGTGTCTGATGGTTCTTCTTTCTCATTGGGGTCTGCAACAAGGAGAAAAATCAAAATGACAAATGCAAATACCTTTCTGCCCATGAGTTGAAGGAAAAAAAAGTGACTTCAAGGATTACAAATGTTAGTAGAATGGATGAGAGTCTCTCAGCTATAATAAAATGAATGATTACACTTAATAAAATGTATGGTTTTGAGACAACATCATTTGAGAAATGATGTCTCACCTTCAGGACACACAGTAAATTTATAGGTGAGGTGAATCAAGATTAAAGTACATCATTTTTCATCTACAGACTTCCCCAACTCACTTGCCTTACCTTGGAAGGCTTTCTCAAGAAAAATAACTATATAAAATCACAGAACCATGGAATGTCAGGGATTGGAAGGGACCTCCAAAGATCTTCTAGTCCAACCCCCTGCCAGAGCAGGATCACCTAGAGCAGGTCACACAGGAACACGTCCAGGGGGGCTTTAAACATCTCCAGAGAAGGAGACTCCACAACCTCTCTGGGCAGCTTGTTCCAGTGTCTGTCACCCTCACCATGAAGAAGTTTCTTCTCATATTGATGTGGAACCTGCTCTGTTCCATCTTACACCCATTGCCCCTTGTCCTATCACTGGATGTCACTGAGAAGAGCCTGGCTCCATCCTCCTGACACTCTCCCTTTACATATTTATAAACATTAATAAGGTCACATAATAATGGAGAGAGCCACTGGTGTAGAGAAAAGCAGGTACCCAAAATAGCCCAATACCCACCTTTGACCACCAGCCTGGCTGATGAATATGCAGAACCAGCAGCGTTGATGACAAATGTTGAGTACTGGCCAGCATCTGCCTTGGTGACATCACGAATCTCCAGTGAGTGGAATTCCAGTTTATCAGTCTTCAGGATACGATCTGAGGGCTTCAAGGGCTGCCCATTTTTGAACCAATAGAGACGAGGCTGTGGGTACCCTGTGAGGAGCAGTGACAGAGGTGGAGAACATGGATTTGGGAACATCTCCAAACAGGCAGATCCTTCTGAGCAGGATCTCAGACCCTCAGCTCCACCCAGAGCTGCTGCTTCAAGGATTTACCTAGTTAGGAATGGCTGTAAAATCATGAAATCCTATTTATCTGCTAAAATTCTTCCCTATCTCTTCAGTTTCTGGCACTCCCCATTGTGCAAAGACCTTCCAGGTTGGAAAGGTAGCACTTGGGTCTGATTTGCAACGTACACAAGGAGCCAAAACTGTTCTCATCATTTTTATAGGCAGCAATTGGAGAAAACAGGAGAAGTCCTACTTCTCCCTACCACAGTCAACATCAAGAGGGAGTTTTTGTGGTCTTTGGGTCATAGCAGCAACACCCTCATAGAGTAAAGCAAGCCCAGAATAATTTCATTTATTAAAGAGAACACAAGGACACCTCCACTATCTTTTTTTGTTCCTCCTCCATAACTAATATGCTCAGAAAATTACAGGACTCAATAAACCTGGAAGAACTGAGAGTGCTCCCCTCACCTTTCACCTTCAGGTGAAATTTAGCCAGTGATGCTCCAGGTGCCACATGAATATCATGAAGTTCATCGAAGATCTGAGGCAGTTGCTCCTCCTCAGTGGTAGATTCCTCCTGTTCTCGGCTAAGAAACAATTAGAATTAGAACGTCAGGAAACCACAATCACCTATTTTATCAGTTTGTGGGGTTTTGTCATCATGACAACAGATTCAACACCATGTAACACTAATAGCAATGGAGAAGTACCCAGACTAGACTGAAGGCAGCCAGAGCAAGTTTGCACGTGATAAATGTCCAATTATTGCTCCTCAGCTGGTCTGGCTCTTCCTTTATGGCATTAAACTGGCCCTGCAAAGCCAGGCTCAACATAAATACACATTGACCTTCTCAAGTCACAAGTTAGAAGGAACTAGAGCTTGATGTTTTACCTTGAAACATATTCCTTGGCACTGTAGTAAGAAGATGTCTCTGTTGCATCTGCTGCTGTCTCATAGTCAGTGCTGGTCACTGTGAAATGGAAAAGGAAATCTGAGCTTTGGAAGTATTTTTATTACTGTAATTATAGTTTCCCTACTAATTTGAGTGACCAGCAGGTTGATTTCACACTGTTACTGCAACAGAATCCCACACACCCCTGAATGATGGAAAACACCCCTGGTTATCTGAACAGCTTTGCTCTGAGACTTGCCTTGGAGTTGGCAACACCCAACAGAACCCAAGAGGATGGCCAAGGGAAACATCTTGTGGCCAACACATACATTGCATACATATTTATTTTTCTAATGTGAATGGTGTTTTTCTTGAAGAAAAATATTTATCCACCTCTCAGCAGGACCCCTTCCCTCGGGTTTTGTTTCAAGAAAGATCTGGATGTGTTGGAACGTGTCCAAAGAAGGGCCACAAGGATGATCAGAGGCTGGAGCACCTCTCCTACGAAGATAGACTCAGAGAGTTGGGNAACTAGACGATCTTTGAAGTCCCTTTCCAACCCTGACAATTCTATGATTCTATGAGTTGGAGACTTACAGTCCACTCGAAGCTCAGCCTTGGTTGAAGCAACTCCCATGTTGTTCTCAGCGAGGCAGCGGTAAACACCCATGTCAGTGGGGACCACAGCAGTGATGATCAGCTGGTGGCACCCTTCCTGGTCCTCATTGATCATGTAATGGTCATTCTCTTCAATAGCTTTCCCATCCTTGAACCAGCGGACGGTGGGGAGGGGTTTCCCAATGACAATGCAGTCAAAGCTGACTGGGTACCCATCTTGGACCTCTTGGTTCTGGAGCTCAGTCAGGAACATGGGAGCTAAAGTCAGGGCAGTTAGGAGAGAAGAAAGGAAAAATTTGGTTAACAGATGTATTTTAAGGGGGCTGCTGCCCAGTGCCTGAAGACTTCTGGTTTCTAGGGCTTTTAATTGCAGAGTGATATCTTGTCTATGAAAACAGCAAAGAAGAAACTCCCTGACAAACACTAGGAAGATATTCCATAACGATACCACAGCTACAAACCACACGTTGACTCTGTTCCTCTCATAGAATCATAGAATGTTTGAGGCTGGAAGGGACCTCTAGAGCTCATCTTGTCCAACCTCCCTACACCAGCAGGGACATCTCTACCTAGGGCAGGCTGCTCAGAGCCCCAGCAAGCCTGACCTTGAAGGACTCCAGGGATGGGGCCTCCACCCCCTCTCTGGGCAGCCCATTCCACTCATCTATCACCCTCAGATTAAAGAACTTTTTTCTAATATCCAATCTAAAGCTCTCCTGTCCTAGCGTAAAACCATCACTCCTGGTCCTATCATTTCAAACCCTTTTGAATAGCCCTTCCCCTGCCTTTACGTAGCCCCCTTCAGATACTGGAAGGTCACTATAAGGTCCCCCCTCTCCTTGTTGGAACTTCTCCCTCCCTCTTCTGAAAACTTTAATTTCTTAAAGTTTCCTAATTGTAGCATTTAAGGCCATATTATTCTAGCAGGGGAACTTTTCTCCTGTGAGAAGCAGCTTTGTAGATAAGTCAACACTTTGCAACCCCCTCCTTCATCACTAACCTCCCTCCTCTCCCTCAAAATGAAAAATAATAAAGAAATTATCAGTTTTTCCAAAGGTTTCCAGGAAAATATCTTCACTAAATTAAAACCAGAACCTTTTTGGAGGTTATTAATGACTGAAAAGAAAACATCATGACCTGTTCCAGCCATCTTGGCCAAAGAATAAAGAGGTTTGCTTCACCTACCCGTATCAGAAGTCAGCAGAGGTGGTGGAGGCCTCACTACAGATGGTGGAAACTTCCCATGGGTGGGTGGTGTTGCTTTCCCAATCCTCAACTCGAGTTTTTTAGGGCCTTGTTCCAAGATGTCAATCTCCACGGGAATTCCCAGAGCACCAAACATCTCCCTGAACCGAGTGGCTGCAGTTTTTGCCTCGGACATGACTTCAAACTTGATGTAGATGTACTGGTCATCCTCACGATAGGTCTGGTGGTCGACCACCTCTACGTCCCCTTCATCTGCACTGACAAAGAGCTCTTCCTCCACGTCAGATATCTCTGTGGAGATCTTGGCCCTGAAGAGCCTGTGAAGTCTCCTTCCAGCTTTACGGAAAGCATCATCCAGGTCACTGCCAGAGGAGCTCTCGCTCTCGCTGTCAGTGCTTGCTTTGACCTGCTTCTCCTTCTGAAGGACTTGAGGTTCCTGAGCACCAATCACCACCTTAGCACTGTGTGAGACCTTCCCGAATTTATTGGATGCCTCACAGGTGTATTTCCCTGCATCTTTCCTGTCCAGGCCAGTGATGATCAAAGAGCAGGTCCCATCACTGTAGTTGTCTATGTGGTAGTAGCGACCATCTGAGAGCTCTTCTCCATCCTTCAGCCAACGGACGTTCATGTCACTTTTGCTGTGGGCCACACACTCCAGGTGGAGGGTGCTCCCAGGCTCTCCAGAGAAATCTTTGAAGGTCTCAGTGAACACTGGGCACTCCTGTTGCTTGATTTCTTTCCTGACTTTGTAGCCTTTGAAAGCAGCTTGGATCTTCACAGCGGCCTTGTTCATGGAAGGATCATCCAAATCTGGCATTTCTGGCTCATCTGGCTTAGCAGCTGGGGCAGCCACGACGGTCTCCACACTGGTTTTCTCCCACTGCTTCCATAACTTGCCTGTGGAGACGGACTGAACCTTGCTGGTAACACTAACACTTTTCTTCCCAGCTTTCTTGAGGTAGTTGACTAGTGAAGGAGTCCCGGCTCTAGACTCATCATCTGAGCTCGTGAAAGAGAAATCAGCTTCTCCTGTCCTAGCCAGCTCATCACAGGTGGAGTACTCCTCTGAGTAGTAGTGAGACATCTCGGCTTCCTCCTTCCTTAGCTTCTGAAGCTTCTCGTCCTCTTCAGGCACCTCGCTGATGGAATCCAAGGTGGGCTCCCGGCTCATTCGGCGTTTCTTGGCCAGAGCTTCCCAGAGGAGGTGAAGATCTCCCTCCTGAGCAGCCTCAGGGGGCAAACTGGGCTGGACATGGCCATCCACCAGCTCTTCTGGTTGGCTTGCAGGGGTTGCTTCCTTGGCAATGTCTTTCAGCATCGTCACTGTGGGAACTGAGGAGAATTGAATTGATAAGATGTTAATGGACAAAGCTGGTGAGTGAGCTCTGAGAAAGCACATGGAAATCATAGAATGTTTGAGGCTGGAAGGGACCTCTAGAGGTCATCTGGTCCAACCTTCCTACACAAGTAGGGACATCTCTACCTAGGGCAGGCTGCTCAGAGCCCCAGCAAGCCTGACCTTGAAGGACTCCAGGGATGGAGTATCAGACTCAGGAAAATCTTATCGAGCAGCTCAAAATTGTGAGGGATTCAGAAAAATACCGGGCAAAAACACAGAGGCAGATAATTCCTCATGGGTTGTTAACACAGCTTGTAAATGGAAATTAATTCCAGCCCAAGCTGTGGATTTACCCCTGGATGTCCCTAAGCAGAACTGATTTAACCTCCCAGGAACACTCTCTCTGTACCTTCAAGAGACAAGCTGGCCACAGATTTGACTTCTGGAGAAACCATGCAGGTGTATGTGTCCTGATCTTCAGGTTTAAATTCGTGGATGATGAGGACCTGCTTCTTTCCATCCGAGAGGATCTCGTATCTCCCACCAGCTTGTATTTGTTCTTTGCCTTTGAACCACGTCACCTTCTCTTCAGCTTCACTTGATAGTCTGCACTCCAAGCGAGCCACCTCCCCTTCTGAGACTGAGCCTCCCACCAGAGGATGAGTGACTGTGACTGAAGGCTCTGTAATTACAAACAAAAGTCATTTAACACACAGACCACATCATAATTTGGGTTTGAAGCACTCAAGATCACTTTATAGAATATCAGAGCATCCCATCCTTCATTTATAGGCTCTTTGTTGTAGGCAACCAAAGGAAAGAAAATAAAGACTGGCAGCATCCAAAGTTTGCACTTCCAAAGATAACATCAAAATAACTTCACAAGCTCTCCCAGCAGTTAATCCAGCTCCATTTCAATATACACATGCAAAAGTGGCTGCATTTTCCACATTCCTGTGTTTATTTGCTGGTCTTCATTTACCCATCACCAGTATTCAAGCAGAGTCTAGAAGATCTTAATGTTTAGGAGTGAAGTAGTTCTGAAGTGAGATGAGAAACAATTAAAAGAATAAAAAAGAAAAGATCATTAAATCAGCATTCATCCCAGTCTTGAGATTAAAAAAAAATAATTAAAAATATATATTTACATGAGCTTAGAAAGAGTAAAAATTCTCAAAAAGTGTAATGAATTTAAAACCAAAAATTCTGTGTATATTCTTTGCTTTGGAAGAAGATCTGCACATGATGTTTGTACATCAAAATGAAGTTAAGACAAATGCATTAAAGGTGGAGACGTTGACTGGGATGTAAAGGACACGGATGAGCACCCAAAAGCAGCACACTCCTGAGTGCAAATTCATCAGTGTGAGGGAACCACTGCCCAAAACACCTTGGGTTTGTTGTAGACCAAGTCACCATAGGCAGAGTTATCAGGGTCCAGATGCAGTGGTCATAAAGCAAAAGGAGGATTTTTTGTTATTCTCACTTTGAATAATGTTGGGCACTTGGGTTACCAAAGAGTTACACGATAAGAAAGATTGAAGGAGTCCCTCTCTATCCCACTGTAGCTTCCAAAAACATCAAAGGAACTGTGTCCTCCAGCATTTCTTTGTTGGGGTCATTGAAAAAGATACTCCAATAACATCAGAGAGAAAGATGGGTGAAGAAGACACCACTGCACTGGTACCAGGGTCTTGGTTACCCCAGATGCATTCCAACATGCCCCTCTTGACTCATTCCATCCGAACTCCACCAGCAAAGAAACCTGTTGACCGGACAACACTTGGATGCAAGAGAGCTTGGTGGAGTTTGGAGAAAACAAGTGTTGAGCACTAACAACGCAGCAGCTTTTGTGGCAGCCCAGAACAATTTTGTCCAAGCTCTTTCTCCTCTATTGTGTTGGTAGCAAAGCATTGAAAGACGTAGAGGGAACTCTTCCAGGAGGTGCCTGGAATGGGTGAAGCAGGCATGCCATGCAAGGTCTAGAGCAGCTTGCAGTCCTCCATGGGGGCACCTCTCCGTGCTCACCTAGCTGCACCATCTGAGGGAAGTGCACCGGCTCGCTGGCCCCAACTCTGTTTACAGCTGAGACACGGAATCTGTAAGGTTCACCAGGGGTGAGGTTCTCCACCATAAACTCCGTGTTCTGAATCATGCCCTTGCTGCAGGACTGCCAGCCAACACCTGGGACTTTCATCTCCACGTTGTAGCCTAGGATGTCACAGCCGCCGTCGCTCAGCGGCTTGTACCAAGAGAGAGTGACAGAGTGACTGCTCTTACTTAAAACTTCTGGTTCTTCAGGTGGGTCGGGGTGGGCTGGAGGCACAACAGAGGTCCCGTGATGTACGACATGAGCAACAACGCTTGAAAACAACCCAGAGCCTTCTACAAGCAATGAGAAGGAAGCACAACAACTTGGGCATGCGTCTTATCGTAACATTGAGTGGGTACATACCCATGACCATGAGACATACCTGTCCACCACCCAGTCTTCCTTTGTCTGCCCTGATCTACATTTGCATTCCAACTGTCATCTCACATATTTAATGTCACGTATTGTGATTTTTTTCCTGCTGCTTTGTCCCATGGAGCTCAAAATAAAGATGACCCTACACTGTCTGTATTACCAAGGAACTTAGCTTGGCCTTGATCATATTTATTTCAGGTCTGGCATTCATGGGAATCAAGTTATTGTTAGACTATAAAGTAACTCTAGTAATTTAATAGTAAATCACTCAATTTCTATGTAATTGTTATATATGTGTCACAGCATCAAGCAATAACAAATAAATACCTAATAGGAATGATCTGATGTCCTACCAAACAGGCTACATACAATCATATTCAGGACACTGGAAAATGGTCCTCACTTAATTTATACTTTGGCTTTGAAAACAGAAATAATTAGTTTAGTCTCCAGGGTCAAGGCATTTACCAAGTGAATGACCTGCCACAAGGTACCAGCCCAAGAAATTAAAGGCAAATAACCTCAACAGCCAATTCTTTAGTTCTGGACACCATAAATATAGCATAATTTTTTTATTTTTCTCTATTTTTAGTCAATTTTTATACACAAAACTTGTCAACAAGAGGAGTTCATGAGGATAGAAAAATGTAGGTGCCCAAAATAAGATAACACTGTTTTAAATCTGTCGACAACCAATTTTTTTTGTGGAAATGACTGGGATACATCAGAGACCTCTCATGTCTCAGAAATCATTGGGCAAACTACCTGTAACAAAGAATGGATGGTCAACCAGTGGCTCTTGAACATCTCAAGGACAGTAATTGCAATTATCTCATAACCATCACTGGGGTTGTGCTGGTGTCACCATTACTGGGTGACCCACCCACCCCACTGCAGGAAGGAGCCAGACCTTGAGTGCTGGAAGAGTCATTGATGAACCATTGGTCTAACCTGCTTCACGAGGAAATTAGGGACTTTTCTACTCCTCAAATACTCCACGAGCTATTACCTCTTGTATTTCTGAAGTACACAGTGTGTGTTTCATGGGTCTCACCCACGTGGAGATTTTAATATGCAATTTATTAATCTGCAATATTAGTTACCACTTGAATATTATATTACCACTTGAGTAGAAGAGCAGATTCCAAAGGGTTCTCTGCTACCCTGGATAATTTTCCATGTACATTCTAATCCAGCTCCCTCCTCTATCCTCATGTTTGCTGAGGGTGATGTTGAACTCTGATTTCCCTTAGATTCCACGTTATATTTTACAGATGACTGCAGCTAAAGAAAGTTGGTGGCCAACTCTACCATTGCTAGTCTGATAGGATTTTCTTCTGCTGAGGTGGACTATTTCTGGTCAAAGAACAAGCTACTCAGCAGAATCTCCTCAGACTAAGAACACTAACTTGGGACGTGCAAGGCAAAGAGAAAAGAATCAGTATAAAGAACCAAAATCTGACATTTCAAGTGCCACTGGGCTAGAAGGACAGACACTCACCTATCACAGACAACTTGGCTGATGCAATTGCTTCCCTGGAAGCAAAGGTCACCTCTCCAGAATGATGTGGTTGGGCTTTCTTCAGAACAAGGGTGTATTTGTTTCCATCTGCTTGCATCTCCCAGTCCTTATCTGGCTGGATTTCCACGTCGTTACTATACCAGGCAACTTCATTAACTGGCACAGCTTCACTTAGAACACAGCTGAAGGTGGCTTTCTCCCCTGGGGTGACCTCCACATCTTTGAGGGGCTGCAAGATCTGTAGGCGCCATCCTGTAGATAAAAAAACAGGTAATAAAACCCCCTTGGTTACAGAAATAAAAGAGAGGCAAGAGATTTTGTGAATATTTATGTGGAAGCTCTGGACAGTCAGGTCTTGGAAACCAAGGAGATCATTAGAAGGGAGGTTCTGTAGAACAGAAAGATCTCTGAGGGTTGAAGTTCTCCAGAAGGTTCAGCAGGAAAAACCAACCTAGTAAAGTTTGTATTTCCCTGGGAGTAGAAAACCACAATGGAGAAACCATGCTATGAGTGAGGATGGTTGTTCATGTAGCCTCTAAGAGGTTCTGATCCCCACAGGCATTTCCAGTAATAGCATAAAATACAAGGGCACAGAGATAATATTGTGGCAGATACAACTCCCACCTCTAAAGCCTTGAAGTACCTATGAACACAACCCAATTCACCAGAATAATGACAACTCTAAGACACTCATTTGCTAACATCCACATCATGGCATATAGAGCAAGAAAACAAAAGGAAATTACAAAACATCATCTATTTATTGTGGGAAGAAGATTTAGGTAAGAAGCAAGCAACGGAGGCAACTTTTCCTCTCTGCCACACATCATATTAACCTGCTTTGGCAGGAGATGACCTCCAGAGGTCCAATCCAACCTCTACCATTCTGTGATTCTGTGATGTTTTCCTGGTTTATTTGCCCTTTCCAACCAGAAATTCCAACCTCTCCATGCACAAGTGCTTCAGTACCTTTCACCGTCAGGAAGGCTGAGGTCACAGCATCACTGCACATGAAAGTCACCCTGCAGCTGTCCCGGGGAGTTAAGTTCTTCAGCAGCAAGATGTGCCTGAGGCCATTTTCAAAATAAACCATCTCAGTGTTCTCGGTGGTTTTGGCAGGTTCATCATCAATCAGCCAGTTGTAGTTGGAGCACTCAGGCTTGGAAAGGTAGCACTCAAAGAGGGCTTCCCCTCCTTCCACGGCTTCCACGTTCTCCAAGCCCTGGACGATGCTGTTCTTGGCTAGCAAAGAAGGACAATGAACAGGATTAATTGTTTGGCCATGCGTAGATGAATATTAATAAGACTTGGAGCACTGGATGAATCCCACTGCTAAAAAATTGATGGAAAGGATGGGGATATGATAAATCATAGAATCAGAGAATTGTCAGGGTTGGAAGGGACCTCAAAGATCATCTAGTTCCAACCCCCCTGCCATGGGCAGGGACACCTCCCACTACAGCAGTTGCTCACAGCCCCAGCCAGCCCAACCTTCAAAATGTCCAGGGATGGGGCTTCCAGCACCTCTCTGGCCAACCTGTGCCAGTGCCTCCCCACCCTCCTGGGCAAGAACTTCTTTCCTAACGTCTTATCTGAATCTCCCCACCTCTAGTTTTGACCCATTCCCCCCAGTCCTACCACTACCCGATGCCTGTAGGTGATGCTTGTAGGCTTAGTTATTCATTTCAACCACACTCTAACACAATACTCTATTTAAAAACATTTTGGGGAGTGAGAATATAGTTTAAAAATGATGACAAACCTCTAGGACCTCTAACATTTCACATAGAAACCTGACATCTGTTTTTAGCAAAAAAAAAATCTAAAAATGTTGATATTCACATGAATCAGGCCAATAGTCAATAAGAAGGGATAGCTCAGAAAGACAATCAAATTCATGGAATCATAGAATTATTTAGGTTGGAAGAGACCTTCAAGATCATCAAGTCCAACTGTTAACCCAGCACCGCCAGGGCACCACTAACCCCTGTCCCTCAGCACCACATCTCCATGGCTTTGAAACACCTCCAGGGATGGGGACTCCACCACTGCCCTGCCCAGCCTGGCACAGCCCTTCACAGCCCTTTCAGAGAAGAAATTCTTCCTAATGTCCAACTTAAACCTTCCCTGGTCAACTTACGGCTGTTTCCTCTTGTCCTATTGCTTGTTCCTTGGGAGAAGAGCCCAACCCCACCTCATTACAACCTTTCCTTCTGCCCCACAGCAGGAAACACCCCCCACAGATCTCCCAGGCAGCTCAATTACCACCATAATTGAAGAGCTATAAATCCACTGGCAGCTCATTATAAAATTACTATTTTTCATGCAAAGCAAATAAGAATAAAATATATTATAGCTGGCAAAGACACAGGGGCCACCACCTGAGTTAATAACAGCACCTTTGCATCCTTGGGACTAGGAAACACCAAAGGAATTAAAATATATATTAAGAGTACAAGTAGTAAATATCTGAATTATTCCAAAAGCTCAGGTAAAAGGTTTATTTTCTTGTGTATATGAGGTCAGAAATGTGCCCATATCTACATGCTCCATTTGCCCCCAGGGTCATGCATCCCTTGGCATTTGGAGATAAGCAAATGAGCCTGATGCAGAATTAAACGTGGGCTGGTGCATGTGAATGTAATTTGCATTAGAGCAGCCATGTGGAGAAATTACATGCACGGTAGTAGGAATGCACAGCTGAGTAAATAGAGTTTCCACAGATACCACACAATGAGCAGCGTGGTCTGGAATATCAATCAAAGCCCTGAGACATCCCTGGTTCCACCTCTATATCCATTAGCTGGGCTTGTTCTAAGCAAAATATAACTTTTTCAGCTAAATTATTTTAATAATTGTAAATTAATAATTAAAAAAAGAAAAAAAACACCCATACATTGCTAAAAATAATTCTGTATTTTATAATATTCATACTTATAGAGAACAAAGATACGGTTGCAAATCCTTGGAGAATATATAAATTTTTTAGCACTGATTTCCCCTAACTACCCAAAGCAGCTAATTGCAAATCCTGCCTCCTCTGGGATGCTTTTAGATTACGTTCATTAACAGCTTTTTAAATTGCTGAAAGTGCTTATCCATGTGGAAAATATTAGAATAAATAATACCCTTCGAATATATAATACCCTGTTCTTCTGTACTCACAACTCTGCATAAGCAAGAAAACATAATTGTCTAAAAAACCACAAATACTCAGAAATAAAATTCCATACACAGCAGGGAAAAAAACCCCAAACCATCAATATAAAATCTTAAATCTATTGTTAATATTTTTATTTACTACTTCTCAGGGCCCTCATGTGCTGATGCCAAGTGAGAAGGACAATTCCTGAGTGATCAAGAGAGAAGTAAAATATGAAGATACCTTAGTTTAGCTGGAAATAAAATGGAATTTGATATTATCATTAGGTTTTAAGGCACACTGTGTGTAAAAAGGACTCTGTAACACCTAAAAGGACTCTTCTTATTGCTTTGGACCACCTGTGGTTTCACCATCATTCAGCAGGACACATCCCATTGCACTGATGGTCATTGTAGAAGAGATAGGATGTGTAAGAAGTGAGGATTAATTGGAATTAAGCTCCAGTGACATCCTGCAGTAATTGGAATTAAACTCCAGTGAAATCCTACAGTAATTGGAATTAAGCTCCAGTGAAATCCTGCAGCTCCATATTCAACTCCCATCAACTCCCAACTACTTCTACCATCGTTATCAGCACTGGGGTGAACACCAAAGAGCTGATATCTCCTGTGAGGTCCTCCCATGACTTTTATTTGGAACCCAGCACAGTCTTCCTCGTTGGCTGGAAGACCTCACCTTGAACATCAAGTGTAGCCATCACTTTAGTGCCTTCAGCTTCACAAGAATAGATGCCAGTGTCTTCTGGTATGGTGGGGTTAATTTTTAGCTTGCTTACATTCCAGTCCTGATCGATAACCACTCGCTGCCCATCGGCCTGTATCTCCTGATCATTTTTCTTCCACGTGGCGTGCACTGGCCTAGAGTATTGGCATATGAACTCTGCTGTGCCATCTTCATCAACAGTTATGTCCTGCATGGGACTGACCACTTCAACGGTTGGATCTGTTAACCGACACGGCAGGAAGGACATGCATTAGTAGGTCCTCATGGAAATCACAACTTAGAGAGTTTATTTTGGTTTTTGGCTAGCACAGAGCTTGTGTGGAGCAAGCAGAGTGATCGTGCAAGCAGAGAGCTGCCTGGGCACACTGGGGATTAGCAGTTTAGTCTGTGCTGGTGTCAACATCAAGCAGGGTTGAAGCAAAACCAGGACATTAGGATGTAGTTATCACACTGGAAAATGGGCCACCAGCAGTTTAGGCTTGTGCTTTAGCGGTCCTGAGTATGAACATCTGCTTGAGGTGCCTCCAGGCTTGGCTTTCCTCCCAGCGTTGCTGAGACCCTCTAGACTGGGAAGCACTGGAGATGAAACACTTCAGAGCACGGGTCTGAGGTGAATGAGCTGCCATGAGTGATACCCTGCAACACTCAACCTCACATAGCAATAGGAAAATGCCACCAACTCTGCTGGAGGCTCCTTGTATGAGCCAACTACAACAGTCCATTGGAAAGAAAAGCAATAGTCAAGTGCAAATACTCATCCCCACCCTGTGGTGGTGATGGCTCCATGGCAGGAGTCAACAGCAGCAACGAGGAGCAAAGCTCCAGGACAACTGTAACAAAAAAGGGCACTTCACAGGAGGCAGGTGCTTGTTTTGATTGACCATGTGCTCCTCTGAAGTAGAGAAAAATAATATAGTTTCCTTTACAGTGACTGGTCTAGAGATGCACCATTGCAATTTCAACCTTGAGAGCCCATAAGATGCTGGGAGCAGTTGGATGCAGCTCCTCTGGAGAAGGTGAGATCCATGAGGCTGCGAATATCAGGTTGGACTAGATGATCCTTGAGGTCCCTTCCAACCCAACATTCTATGATTCTATGATTCATCCAGTCTTTCAAAACTCTAGTTCTGCTTCTCAGGAGGCAGCTGTAGAGCACAGTAGATCTATCTAACCTCGACATATTGTGAGCTTCCAAAGCAGCCAAGGAGTCCCTCCTGAGACAGCAAACTGGATCATTTTCATACAACTGCAACATGTATATGTGCTGAAAAGAAAAATCTCAGTGAAATCTGATAATTGAAGCCTCTCTGCAACATCCTTCTCAGTAGAACCAGGTCAACTCCCCCCAAAATTTATAGGACTACAATGGGACATAAAATATGACAGAGAAAATGGTTATTTGTCCTTTTCTTTCAAATAGTTGCTCTGATGACAAGCCAGCTTGAATAAACTACACTGGACCTGTGGCTGGAATGCTCCTCTTGAAATGGGTGCATCAGGTTGAGGATTTGGGACACTCCTGGCAGACCTTGGGAAGCACAGGTAGCTTTGCAAATGTCTTTTGGGAAGTTGGTGCAAGGGTTGATCCTGCTCTTTAAGCCCCACTCTACCACTCTGTGTGTCTGCATGTGGAGAGGAGGCATCAGTGGCAGATCATGGAGATGTTTTGGTGACCCCAGGACTGAAGAAGCAAGAAGGTATCTGTGCAGCTGGGAAGAACAATGCTGTCCCCTTTCATAGGATGAAGATGTGCTCCTCAGAGCAAACATCACCTGTAGCCTTGGACAAGGAAGGTGTCCTGGTTCCACTGCCTCATTGCTCTTTGCCACCACTAGCCTAAGACCTTGGTGGCCCCATCCACCCATGCAGAGGGGCAGAAAGCTCCTTGGCATTTAGGAGCCAACATGTAATTCTCACTGTGCCCATGGGGCTCAGAAGAAAGTGGCAGCTCCTCAACCTTTTCCATTTCTCTTCTACCCATATATGAAGACACCATCATAGTGGGCCACTGAATGAATGTGTCTATAGGGCAATGACATCATGAAGGCCCAACAAGAAAAGCTCTCATGAGATATCACTTGTTAGAGAATTTACCCAGTTACGAGTGTGTTTTACACCAGGAGAACTGGGCATGTGGAAGAGAGAGAAGGACACCTTGTTCTTTGATGAACAGCAAGCCATGGAGATGTTGGTAGACTTAAATACACCTGGTTCAAAGACAGGTCTATTTCTAAATTCCTGGACAAAATAAAGCACATGAAATTTGCCTTTACTACAAGCACAGTTAGAATTTCACTAGTGTTTTACTTTCCCATCCAACCAAGTGCAATCGAGCACAGAGTAACTGGAGTGGGTCTTAAATCCCTTTCACATCCTGATCCAATTATAGCCATAATTGTAATTCAAGTTCACAATCAAGAAATCTTGTCTTAATAGAAGCACATACATATGTGCACTATCATGATGATCTCCAGAGGTCCCTTCCAACATCAATGATGCTGTGATCTGCAAAATGAAAACTCCTCAGGAGCCCTTCATTTAATTGAATGATGCAATTATTTTTAATTTATATTTTAAGCCCACTGGAGCTCTTTGCCTAGAGAGCTCCAAACCAGGTTCTGCCTCTGAAAATGTGAAACTCCAAATTGAGACAAATGGACGTGGGATGTGTGGGGTTTAGACACTATGTTGTTGTTGCATCATTCTGGTATCTGGAAGAAGTGATTTGGTATTTTATCTTTGCAGAGAGTTACATTTTCTGAAGGTACAAGGGACACATTATATAGAGAAGAAGACATCAACCACTGACTAGAATATTGTGGGTCACTCCTGTTATAGCAGACAGCTATAGCATGGGGGTAGATATTAATAAAGACCTCTTAACCCTTTATATCCATATATACCCATCCCTTTTCTAAGCAAGGAAGAAGTGTTACTTTTATCTGAAAAATAACAGCTTTTCCCAATGGCTGGATGTGGAGGAGCTTGCTCTATCAAGTCTGGAGCTCAGTGTTATTTGCAGCATGTGGCTACCCTTACCAAATGAGGAGAACATTTATCCAATGGACCAGAGAGCTTTGCTGGTGCAGTGATGGCCATCACTATTCTGGCAGTCAACAAACAAGGCTCATGTTGTCACTGTGCTACCTCAATGTCATGGTTTCCAGGAAGAACTCTGGAGCCATCAAGACAACAGCCCAAAATCTTGTCTTGGGAACATGCTGAGCTGGTACCCTGGCTATGGAGCAGCACAGTGGTAATTTTGTGAATTTCCAGCTACATCTATATAAAACCCATAAATATAAAGCTACATCTATATAAAAACAGTTGAAGGGAGGGATAAAAAAAATCAGGTGCTACCACAGTAGCTCTACTTAGATGTCAGGTGGAAGCAGCAACCATGACCCTGCAACCCTCTCTCACCTGAACCACTCAAAAAAATCACAGTGGTTGTACCTCCAAGACTTCTGACATGAGCATGGGTGACTTGGAGAAGTTGGTTGCAGGCCACAGAAGAACTGTGAAGGGATTTAGTAAGGGTAGCCTGGAAGGCAGAAGCACTAGTGCACTGAGCAAGTCCAGAGGTGGCCACGTGTGTCTTTCCAACAGCGAAATACCTTTGACTAATAATTTAGCTGAAGATACAAGGGACCCAGCTCTGAAGGTGACAGTGCCCGAGTCATGGCACGCCACGTCATTGAGGGTCAAAGTGTGGATCATCCCGTCCTGCTCAGAGATTTCAGTCACAAGGTTGTTGTGAAGGGGAGATCCATCGAGCCACCACTGCACGTTCTTCACTCCTGGGTGTGAGAGCTCACAGGTGAAGGTGGCTGACTCGCCCACAAAGACATCTGTGTTCTTTAAACCAGCCACTATGACTGCTGCTTCTTCTGCACAACAGAGCAAGAGAAGGTGCCAAAGGGAAAACACAAGCAATGAACACTCACACGCCTCTCCCTGCAGAACTAGGCAAGCAACAGGGGTGGTTGTCCAGGAGAGTGAAGCTTGGGATGTTGTTCCAGGGATAAGAGAGCTTAAATTTCCTTTAAGGGAGTCAGAAACCACCTTCCATCCTGGTTGCAAGCACGGTGTCTGTGTCTGTAGACACTCTTTCATTTTGAGGAAACTCTACTCCTTGGCCAGGTCACCACTGGCTCTCTCGGGTGTTGCAACCATCTGCGTTGACATTGCAAGAGGTGGGAGGCACAGAAGTAGCTTAAGAGTTAGGCATTTACTTATGGTTCTTTAAAAGAGTGATAAGAACATCAACAATGATAAATAGTAGCAAGAATTCTGGTATTTTTCATGACCACTGCTCCAAGAAAATAGATTTTCAGCAGTACCCCCATCTGCTGTGCTACACAGGAGGGTCAGTGCTTTGAGCTACCTTGACTTCTCAACATTGGTCCAGCCTCAGCCTGGATCTAAGTGTTTATATCTTCACTGAAATCAGCAAAGAAATGAATGGACTTTCAACTAGTTGCATCTGAGACAAGTCTGACCAGATGCTGTCAAAGAACAAGAAATCCAGGCAGCCAAACCAGAGCTCTTCCAGCACATTTCACCTTACCTTGCACATACACAGAACCCGTGGTGATCTCGTATCCAGTGCTGCAGGTATAATCCCCACAGTCATCAGGCTCCACACCATGGATGATGAGCTCAGCAACGCTGCCCTTCAGCTTCATCTCGTACTTGGCACTGGGCTGAATGACCACCCCTCCTTTCCTCCACTCAACGGGAGCGTTGGGCTTGGAGACCTCACAGTGCAGGACAGCTGTGCCCCCTTCTTCAGACTCTACGTTCTTCAGCTCTTCTTTGAAGAGCACAGGCAGTACTGCAGTGGAGAAGCAACTGCATCATTGACTCTGCTCGGAGGTGGGACACTGGCTTGAAACTTCTCTGGCTTAGTAGTTCATAGGGTCATAGAATGGTTTGGGTTGGAAGGGATTGCAACTGCAGACATAGAATTGGGTGTAAAAGGCACTAGATTCTTTTTGAAGGACATTGTGGGTTAAGAGGCTGCCCAGAGAGGTGGTTGATGGCCCATCCCTGGAGCCATTCCAGGTGACGTTGGACAGGGCAATGAGCAACCTGCTCTAGTTGCAGATGTCTCATCGATACCCCATCCCTGGATGTGTCCAAGGCCAGGTTGGATGGGGCTCTGGGCAACCTGCTCTAGGCTCCAGATGTCCCTGCTCCCTGCAGGGATATTGGACTAGATGACCTTCAAAGCTCCTTTCCAACCCAAACCATTTTCTGATTCAATCATCAACCCCTCTCCTGCAGTTCTAACTCACAGACCCAGTGCTGACAATAATTCAGTGATAGAAAATCCTTCCCATCCCTATGGAGAACAGCCACAGCCACAACTTCTCTGCCCCCAAGCCCAGCTTCTCCTACCTTTGACTTGCAAGGACGCTGAGGTCTGCTGGTCCCCTGAGTCACACGTATATTCTCCAGCATCCTCAGCCTCAGCATCGTAGATGAAGAGCTCAACATGAGTCCCCTCTTGCCGGATCTCATACTTGTCACTTGGCTGCAGCACCGTGTCTCCTTTCCTCCACTCCACGGGTGTGTTGGGTTTTGTCAGCTCACACTGGAGCACGGCCGTGCGACCTTCCTCCACCTCCTCGTTCTTCAGCCATTGCTTGAAAAGCACGGGCAGGGCTTGAGAGGGGGAAAGGTGCAGAGAAGACAAAGAAGGTGAAGCAAAAATAAAAATGAGCCATTGCTCTTCTCTCTAAGGGCATGATAATGCCATTCATGAAGTTCATGCATCATTCTGGACACCTGCCAGGGGTGGGGATGTCTAGGTCTAAGCCAGACAGAAGAGGAGGAGGAGGGAGAGGAGTTAACCAGCAGGAAAAATTCCAGCTCTGCAGGAGCTGCACTTCTCTCCTCGTATCCTAGATTTCTTTCCAGGAGGAATTCCCAACTGAAATAATAATTTCTGGACCCCAGAAGGTTTTTTCCATCACCAAAATAAAACTACAGAAAAAAGATGAAAGCACCTAAAGGATACAAACCTGCAGACCTGAGGCTGCAAAATTTTCATAGCATCATAGAATGGGTTGGGTGGGAAGGGACCTTTAAAGGTCATCTGGTCCAACCCCCCTGAACTGAGCAGGGACATCTGCAACTAGAGCAGGTTGCTCAGAGTCCCGGCCAACCTCACATGGGATGGTTCCAGGGATGGGGCTTCCAGCACCTCTCTGGGCAACCTGTACCAGTGTCTCACCACCCCCACTGTGAAGAATTTTTTCCTTCTCTCTAGTCTACATCTCCCTCTTTTAGTTCCAAACCATCACCCCTTGTCCTGTTGCAACAGGCCCTGCTAAAAAGACTGTCTCCATCTTTCTTCTAGGCCCCCTTTAAGCACTGGAAGGCCACAAGAAGGTCCCACCAGAGTCTCTTCTCCAGGCTGAACCCCCCTAACTTGAAGAACAACTTAATATCATGCATCCAGGGATCAGTTACAGAAAAATTCAGGCTCTGGAGCCTCTGTTCCTCTGTAGAACTCCATGAGGAACCTGCAGACAGCAATAACGTGTCCCCTCAACCCTCTCTTCCCCAGGCTGAACAAACCCAGCTGCCCCTGCTTCTCCTTGTACTTCATGTTCTCCAGCCACCCAACAGACTTGGTGGCCTCTGCTGGGCTTGCTCCACTACCTCAAAGTCTGTCTTGTGCTAGAGAGCTCCAAACTTGACATGCACACCACTCACCAGGGCTGAGCAAGGAGGAGATCCTACCTTTAACCTCAAGTCTGGCAGTGGTCTTCTCCCCAGCTGCATGGCAACTATAGTCCCCTGAGTCTGCACGGTTCAAATCATGGATGATCAGCGTGTGGACCTTCCCCTCCTGCTTCATGCTGCACTTCTGGCTGGGGCGGATCAGGGACGTGCCTTTCCTCCACTCCACTGGGACATCAGGCTTGGACATCTCACAGGACAACTGAGCTGTGCCACCCTCCTGGAGCTCCAAGCTGCTGAGACCCTTGACAAAAGTGGCTGGAGCAACTGTAGGGAAGAGGACACCAACATTGCTTCAACCACCTAAGTCAGCATTGTCCCCAGATCAGAACTAGGTGCCTATTTTGAACCAGATCAAAGAGGCTCAGGCAAGATAAGGTGTTGACATGGCCCATCTTTCAAAATCATTCTATATAACTTCATAGAAAGGTTTTCCAAAGGGTTTGGGACATTTTGGGGGGTAAATAGGATCTAAACTCATCATAAGTAGAGGACTAACTCAGATATATTCTGACATATCTTAGCTCCTTGTTTCAGGATGTTGGATGGTCTTCAAAGGACATTTGCTTCACTCCATGGACCATAAAAAGGACTAGAAAGACAGCTCAGATGTACGTATCTAACACTTAAATGCCTAAATTAGAATCTCCCCAAATTTCCAAGGCCCCTCCTCCTAAATACACCTCCCCAGAAGCTAAGGCAATGTGGACAGTGCTTACCAGTACCTCCTCAACCCCTCTCCCTAGGAGGTTGCTCACCTTCCACCTTCAGCTGTGCCGCTGAGGTGTGCTGCCCGACTTTGAAACTGATGGGCCCACAGTCTTCTAGGGTCACCTTCCTGAGGATCAAAGTGTGGCGTGTCCCTTGGACTCTGATCTCATTCATTTCATTGGACTGCAAGGGAACATCCCCCAGGAACCACTGGGCCTCCTGAGCTGTGTCCCGGGACAGCCTGCATTCAAACACTGCATCTTCTCCTTCGTACGAGGTGACGTCCTTCAGCATCTCCACTATGGTTGCTGCTGGTTCTTTATGGAAAGGTCAACAGAGTTTGATATCTACTTTCAAGGGATGCTTCCTGGGTTAAACATTTCATTACGGTCTTTCTTGCCATTGCTATATTATTTAGAAGAACAGCTACAAAGCACTAAAGGTGTGGAAATGTAGTTACACGAGCAGGTAATAACATGATGCATTCTTGTAGGTGCATAATGTATGTATGTGTGCATATATATCATATACTATAGACCATATACACACTATATTATATATTCCATAAACTATGCATATTATGCACTATATCATATGCTATAAACCATATATGCACACTATATCATATGCTATAAACCATATATGCACACTATATATGCTATAAACCATATATGCACACTATATATATGCTATAAACCATATATGCACACTATATATATGCTATAAACCATATATACACACTATATCATATACTATAAACCATATATACACACTATATCATATACTATAAACCATATATGCACACTATATATATACTATAAACCATATATACACACTATATCATATGCTATAAACCATATATACACACTATATATATACGCTATAAACCATATATACTATATATAAACTATATATACACTATATTATATACTATAAAGCATGCATGTTATACAGTACTGTGTGTAAATAGAAAAATAACTATATAAACATTATAAATATACCATGCATATTTAAAATGCAGTCTATGTATTATGAAAACATTGTCACAGAATCACAGAATGGTGGGGGTTGGAAGGGATCTCTGGAGATCATCTCCTCCAACCCCCCTGCCAAAGCAGGGTCACCCAGAGCAGGTTGCCCAGGATCACATCCAGGTGGGTGGAATCTCTCCAGAGAAGGAGTCTCCACAACCTCTCTGGGCAGCTTGTTCTATGGGAACCCTCATAGCAAAGAATTTTTTCCTTATGTTCAGGTTGAACTTCTAGTTTGTGCCCATTGCCCCTTGCCCTGCCTCTGGACACCACTGAAAAAAGCCTGACCCCATCCTCTTGACACCATTGCAACAGATTGTAGGGGGTGACATGAACATTAAACCAAAGATTCACCAACTAAAGACCCACTTCTGATTCCTGAGAGGCAACTGACTTAGTTCTTACCCCTCAGAAATCACTTTCACCTTTGACATCCCCATGATTCCGTGTGGTCACAAGACAAGGTCTAGCCATCAAATCACTTCATCATGTGCCCCAGCCACAGAACCAAGCTCTGTTGAGCTCCTCCCCAGGCAAAGCCCCACCTTTGACGAGCACAGCTGCAGTGGTTTGCTGGTCCCCAGTGTCACACGTGTACTCTCCAGCATCAGCATCACTCAGGTTGTGGATGGTCAGCTCAGCCATGGATCCAGCTTGACGCATCTTGTACTTGTCACTTGGTCTCAGCACTGTCCCAGCCTTCTTCCACTGCACGGTGGCATTTGACTTGGAGATTTCACAGCTCAAAGTGATGGTGCCACCTGCTTCAGCTTGCTGGTTCTGCAGTGGTTGTGTGATGGTTACTGGCAAAGCTAAACCAAGAGAGATCAGGGGGAAAAAAAAAAAATTAGGTTTCATTACTGGCTGTGTCACTAAGACTTGTCTTTAGTGACACTGTGGTGTCAGTCTGAATTTGCCTCCAACTCAATCCCAAAATCACTTTAAAACCCAAACAAGGCATGAGAGAAAGTGCTGGATTTCCAGGAGCACAGAATCATGGAATTACACAGAATTGCTATGGCTGAAAAAGACCTTTAAGATCATCAAGACCAACTGTTATCTAACTCTATCAGGCTCACTTCTAAACCATGTCCCTGAGCACCATATCTAGACAGCTTTGAAATACATCCAGGGATGGTGATTCAACCACCTCCCTGAGCAGCCTGTTCTAGTCTTTGATAAACCTTTTGGTGTAGAAGTTTTTCCTAATGTCCAACCTAAATCCCCCCTGGCATCACTTGATGCCACTTCCTCTTGTCCTATTGCTTGTGACTTGTGAGAAGAACCAGGTCCTTGGCTCATCAGCATGAGTTGAGTGTCCAAGTAACTTTGAGCACTTTGACTCTTCAGCATCATTTTTCCAGGTGGAACTACAGCTCAGTGGATGGTTATGCATCAAAAAATGGTGACATTCTCATTTTAGTTCCAGCTTTAGCTTCCTGAGTGACCAGAAAGTGATCCCTGGGTCTAGGATTGTGGAAGCAGTTGCTGCACTTGGGTCTCTCCATGTTTGCTATTCAGGATACTACAGGAGTTCTGAAAGCAAAAGGACTCAGCTGCTTGGTGCCAGCAAAGTGCATCTGAAGTCAAGCTCAGTAGACACCACCTTCTTGCTAAGGAAGTGGGACAAGTTCTTCTCTTGAAAAGAAAACAGCACAACCTACCTTTAACAGTTAAAGTGGCTGTCGTCTGCTCATTCCCATTATCACAGGTGTATTTGCCAGAGTCTTCTGGTTTTAAGTCATGAATCTTCAAAGTATGGATTGTCCCCTCCTGCCTGATTTCATACTTGGAACTCGGGGAAATCACCTGAGCACCCTTCTTCCACTTGACTGCAGCATGAGGCTGGGAGAGCTCGCAGCGGAGGAGAGCTGAGCCTGCCTCCTGCACCTCTGTGCTCTGTAACTTCTCCTTAAAGACTGGAGGGGGCACTGGAATTACAAACACAGCAGAAGCATTTAGTCACCTTGATCTCATCATAGAACCATAGAATGGTTTGGGTTGGAAGGGACCTTTCAAGGTCATCTAGGCAACATCTGCAACTATCTCAGGTTGCTCAGAGCCCCAGCCAACCAGACCTGCAATGGTTCCAGGGATGGGACATCAACACCTCTCTGGGCAACCTCAGACAGGCTCTCACCACCCTCATAGCAAAGAATTTCTTCCTTCTCTCTAGTCTAAATCTCCCTCTTTTTGTCTGAAACCATCACCCCTTCTCCTGTAACGACAGGCCCTGCTCAAAAGTCTGTCCTCATCTTTCTTCTAGGCCCCCCTTGAAGTCCTGAAAGGCCACCAGAAGGTCTCCCAGAGTCTTCTCTTCTCCAGGCTGACCAAGCCCAACTCTCCCAGCCTGGCCTCCCAGCAGAGGGGTTCCCATCATTGCTGGGCCTCCTCTGGCCCCGCTCCCCCAGCTCCATGGCTCTGCTGTGCTGAGGACTCCAGAGCTGCCCCAGCACTGCAGGGGGGTCTCCCCAGAGTGGGGTCTCACCAGGTCTTGTTTCCCTGCAGTGTCAAATCTACAGCTGAGCAGTCAATTATTAACAAATACTTTCACTTCCGTACTGCATATTGGGGAGTTAGAACAAGTGAATGGATTTTAGATGAAAACCCCTCACAAGTATTTGTTGAAGTTATTGAAATCAAAAACTTTACAGATGTTTTAAACAGTTTAGGTGGGAGGGACACTTGGACCAGACCAACAGCTTCAAGAGGAAAGGAGAAGGATGTTTTGACTTGAAATTTCTTCAAAACAACCTTTAGAGAAAGATCTCAAGATAGAAAAAGAAGAAAAAGGAAAGTAGAAGCAACAAAAATTACAGGTCTATCAATCCACCTACTGGAGCTACCCCAGTAATTTCTTTAGAAACCAGTTAACTTCAGGACCCTGATGACATATCCACTGTCTATCCATAGTGGTGATGGTCTATCAGATCCCATCAGTACATCATAAATGCTCTGAGGGATGAATGATGGTCCTGAATTTACTAATTAGCATAATCAAATTGTCCTCTGTTCTCACCAAACCCATCACAGAGCCCATACCTTTCACTGTGAGCTCTGCTGTGGATGTGTGGGGTCCCACTCGGAAGGTGATGGTGCCAATGTCCTGCTCAGTCACCTTCCTTAAGGTCAGGGTGTGGATCTTCCCCTTTTCCACAGAGATCTCATTCATCTCGTTATTTTGTAGGGCAACATCTTGTAGCTTCCACTCAACGTCCCTCACGTCCTCATGGGAGACCTGGCACCGAAACGTGACGTCATCCCCTTCAAACACCACCATGTCCTTGAGGCCACTCACGATGGTCACATCAGGCTCTGCAAACAGTCAAGCCATGAGTAAAAAAAACATAGATCAAATCATAGAAACATGGAATAATATAGGTTGGAGGGGACTTCTGGAAGTCACCTGGAGCAAGCACTGCTCAAAGCATGGCCAACTCAGAGTGGGTTGTTCAGTGCTTTGGCCAGCTGAGCTTTAGGTATCTCCAGGGACAGAGATCTCACAGTTTCTCAAATCATCTTTCAAATGCTACTGGGACACTACTTGGTAAGATGAATCATAGAATGTATTGGGTTGGAAGGACCTTCCAAGGTCATCTCGTCCAACTCCCCTGCAGTCAGCAGGGACATCTCTTGTTAGATCAGGTTGCTCAGAGCCTTGAACATCTCCAGGGATGGGGCCTCCATCACCTCTCTGGGCAACCTGTTCCAGTGTCCCACCACCCTCATAGTAAAGAACATGTCCACTATCTTTCAGTCAGTGGCTTTATCAGAGATACATAAAGCATTAATGTTTTTAATTACATGTTTGATAATATAATTGGGTTTGATAATATAAAAGGTGTGACTGCTAGGTGCCAAATTCAGGATTTTGAAATTTTTTAGATTTGTGCTTAGATATCTTGACAGAATAACATAAAACCTGCTTTTTTTGCCAAGAGAATTTCACATGCTCTCCACTGGTGCTCCAAACTGTCTGGAGATCTGGTTGGCTCCGTGTTCTCAGCAGGATTTACTGGATTAATGTGAACACAGGGCATATGCACCTCAGTCTCCTCCTAGGACAGCTGGTCACCCACAGATCTGTGCCAAGCTCATATGGACAGCCTGCAACAGGCAGGAGCTCTGTGCACCCCAGATCTGCTGGGAGGAGGAATGAAATCTTCATCCAAGCACACACAGTCAATGTTCATGCAACCGAGGTCACCATCTGCACAAAAAATGGTGCAGCTGGGCATGAGGTAGAGAGTATCCATGACACTGGGTAGCCCGTAGAGATGCTGGAGGTGATTGTTCCACCCTAGTGGTCCAACCTGAAGGCAAGCTCTGCCTATAGTGGCATTAAGGCCAGATGCAGCTGCCACGTGACTGGAAGCTGGGGGTGAACCATCTGTTCACTCACATGCATGTGATGTCAAGCAGATATTTCATGCCAGGAGTCAAAAAGTGCAGCTGCCTTATCCTCTCCTGTGCACCAAGTGAATCTTTGCTTTGCTGCATTCATTGACCATAAGATTTATATTTTTTTATGATACCCTTCCTATGCTCTGGGTTTATCACAATAGCAACAATTATATCACAAAATCTTTGCATCCTAACATGTAGAATCATAGAATCGTCAGGGCTGGAAGGGACCTTAAAGATCATCTCATTCCAACCCCCCTGCCATGGGCAGGGACATCTCCCACTAGACCAGTTGCTCACAGCCCCAGCCAGCCTGGCCTTCAAAATGTCCAGGGATGGGGCTTCCAGCATCTCTCTGGCCAACCTGTTGCCAGTGTGTCCCCACCCTCATCATGAAGAACTTCTTCCTAACGTCTCATCTGAATCTCTCCTCCTCTAATTTTGACCCATTCCCCCCAGTCCTACCGCTACCCGACAGCCTCAAAAGTCCCTCCCCAGCTTTCTTGTAGCCCCCTTCAGATCCTGGAAGGCCACCAGAAGGTCCCCTCGGAGCCTTCTCTTCTCCAGCCTGAACAACCCCAACGCTCTCAGTCTCTCCTCGTAGCAGAAGGGCTCCAGCCCTCTGATCATCCTCATGGGATGTAATCCCCTTGCCCCAGTAAATGTTTCTTGCCTTTCACGGTCAGCTTGGCAGAGCTCGTCTCCTCTCCAGCCTTGCAGGAATACTCTCCAGCATCAGCAGGCTCCAGGCGGTGCACACGCAGCTCCCGGAGGGTTCCATCCTTCCACATCTCATACTTGGAGCTGGGCTGAAGGACGACCCCATCTTTCCTCCACTCCACCTCTGCTTTGCTGATGGAGAGCTCACAGCGCAGCTTGGCCGTTCCTCCCACTTCCACCTCCTCACTCCTCAGCTGCTGCTTCAGCCGGGGTTTGGTGGCTGCAAAGTGAAAAAACGATTAATACTTGATCCATTGGCTTGAATGCTGGGTCTGCACAGCTCAGCACAAGGCACCCGGGGCCTCATCTGCAGAATAAATCTTCATTAAATGGTTATATGAGAATAACAACCCATTTTTCTCTATATTCTCCATATTCAGGCAAGAAGAGGATCAGAAAGTTCCCCCAAATATTTTTGTTTCCCGTAAAGTTGAGGACAATGACATGACACCTTTTATATATTTGCTCTGGATATTGGGAACTCCAACACCCATAAAGATTTTGGCCAAGCAAAACCTGGTACTTCTGATTAAAACTAGCATAAATCTGTTCATTTCTAGAATCAGAGAATGTTTGAGGCTGGAAGGGACCTCTAGAGCTCATCTGCTCCAACCTCCCTACACAAGCAGGGACATCTCTACCTAGGGCAGGCTGCTCAGAGCCCCAGCAAGCCTGACCTTGAAGGACTTCATGAGTATTTTTGTAGAAATACTCACGACTTCCAACATCATAAATGACATGAAGCTTTATACACATTTATAATTTCTCTGCTGCCTTTTCAAGAGCCTAGACCATCAGCAGTGAGTCCTTCTAGAAGATGTGCACACAAATAGCCTACATTTATTCAAGCAGGCCATGGAACAGCTCAGACAACAGCTTGTCACTGATGAAGACAAGAAGGGAATATCCAGTGTGTGTTTGTGAAAGCAGTTGTGAAAAGAGGAATCTCAGAGCTTGTGGTTCCTCTGCCTGAACCCTACAGTGACACCTGTAAAGCAAACACTCTTTCACTCAGAGTTGACCCAGTGTCTGCTTCATGGGACAGCTTCAACCAAGAGGATGTAGTTTGGAAGGTTGTGGCTTTGATCACAGAATGGTAGAGGTTGGAAGGGACCCCTTGAGATCAACTCATCCAACCCCCCTGCCAAAGCAGGGTCACCTAGAGCAGGTTGCCCAGGATCACAGCCAGGTGGGTTTGGAATCTCTCCAGAGAAGGAGACTCCACAACCTCTCTGGGCAGCCTGGGCCAGGCTCCATCATCCTCACAGGAAAGTTTTTCCTTGTGTTTAGGTGGAGAGATCAAAGCCACGAGTTCCACCCAACATTTTGAGATGACCACAAACATTTCACAGATGGTTCTCAATCACAGATTTTAAACACAGTGTTCTCAGGATCTTCATGGGAAGGCATTACAAAAATTGAAAGTAGTAATTTTTTTAATGATTTATGATTAATTATTGATTCAACTGAACTGGCTATGAATGCAAAAAGCCCAAAATAAAGATCTATCAGAATTTTGAAGCTGTCATGATGCAGTTTCTTGCTTTTATCAGCATCAGAGGAAGGGGCCAAAACACTGCACATTGGAGTTTACAGGCATTCTGCAAATCCTGTCCCACAAGATCCACTTATAGAATCATAGAACCATCAGGGTTGGAAGGGACCTCAAAGATCATCTCGTTCCAACCCCCCTGCCATGGGCAGGGACACCTCCCACTACATCAGTTGCTCACAGCCCCAGCCAGCCTGGCCTTCCAAATGTCCAGGGATGGGGCTTCCAGCACCTCTCTGGGCAACCTGGGCCAACTTTTCTTAGTCACCTTTCTCCATAGCTCTATTTCTGCTCTTCAAAAGGTCCCACTTCTCTGTATTCTGGTCTATGACTGCTTGCTGTCCTCACTATCTGAACTTTCTGAGAGGTTCACCAATAAATCCAAGAACCTCAGTCACACATCCCCCTTATATTCACACATAACTTCACAACCCCCTTTTATCCTGGGTCCCACTGCTGACCATTCACTCTGAGGACCGCCGTGCTCTGCTGGTCTCCTGTGTCACACGTGTAATCAGAGGCATCTTCTGGCTCTACATTATGGATCACCAGCTCAGCTCTGCGGCCACTCAATTTAATCCCATATTTGGCACAGGGGAAGAGCTCCATGGTGCCTTTCCTCCACTCCACCGTGGCGTTGTCCTTGGTCAGCTTGCACTGGAATTTCACCACAGCTCCTTCTTCTGCCTCCTGGTCCTTGAGCTCCTTTTGGAAAAGGACTGGCAGGGCTGAAGGGGGACAAAAAGAAGCAACAGGAGCTTTTATTGAAGCCTGATTCATGTCTTCATTATCACAGCCTGATTGACACTTTGGAGGACAAGGTACAAGTGCTATATTCCATGTTTCCTCATGTGCCTGGAGCTACCAGGACATCTTGCTGCACCAGCACTTAATTATTTCCTTCATTCCTTGACTCAAATCCTTCCAGGGGTTGAATCTTCGAAATAATTCATCCTTCTAGTTGATCTAACAAAGATATGAAGAGCAAAGAGGTTCCAGACTTCACAGACAGCCTCAACAGAGCAGGAAGGTCGTCGTCAGTCCAGGATTTGGAAGAAAATATATTTTTTTAATACTTTAACCACATCATGGGAAATATCCAGATATTACATTAAAGCATTGCTCTTTCTTGAATTTCTCCCTGGCCAGAAAGCTTCTTTGAACCCAAAACTCAAACACAGCACTGGAAGAACAAAGTATCATTCTTTTTCATTGCCACTGGAAAAAAAGAAGTCCTAGGATATCAGATGAAAAGTATTCAGAGGTCAAAAAAAATCATCTACTCAAAAAATATTCAAACCCAAACTGTTGCTTTGCACGTTGGATGGGATCTCTTGCTCTAGGAGTGAGCTGACACCACCTACCTTTGACATTTAAAGTTGCCTTGGTTTCCTCATCCCCAGTATCACAGCTGTACTCTCCTGTGTCTTCTAATTTGAGGTTATGGATTAAGAGCTCTACCAGGCATCCCCTCTGCCTCATTTCATATTTCTGGGAGGGCTGCAGCCCCACTCCTCCTCTCCTCCACTCCGCTGCAGCATTGGGTTTGGACAGCTCACAGCAGAACGTGGCTGTGCCGCCTTCCTCTGACTCCTTGTTTTGTAGGGGTTGGTTAAAGGTAACGGGCAGTGCTGCAAAATTGGAGAGGGAAATGATTTAAGAGTGATTTATTCCATAAAGGACCCAGTTCTAGCAACGTTCTTCAGAAATGTCCTGCTCTAATGAGTCCATAATCCTTGGGCTGCAACTCTCTGGCTTGGGAGCATCTTTCCTGAACCAAGAGCTGAGGATAGATGTCAAGTTAGGAAAGATCTGGTCTTAGATAGTGCCTAGTTCGTGATCTGAAGGAGTCAGACTTGCCTATGGGAGTGTCTCCATGCCAGCTATAGAGCCAAGGATCACTAGGACATGATGTCTCTTACATGGACCCTTGTTCCTCAACAAGGTTCTACAAGTTTGCAATATTAAGCAAAGAGTATTTTCTATCAATATATGAAAGATCAGCTTAGCATCCAAACCACAAAAAGAGGCAGTAGTGCAAAAGATAAAGTGATAAATGGAAGAGGAAATTCAGACTTCAGGCAAGGTCTTGCTCTGGATGGTACATCTTATTTTGACATCATGACAACACTTAATTGCTTTGATGCTGACTAATCACTCCAGATACTGCAAGAAGAACCTTTCTAACTTGATCATGTGTCATAGAATCATTATGGTTGGAAAGGACCTCTAGGATTATCAAGTCCAACCTTCATCCCAACATCTCCCTGACCTCTAGACCATAGCCTCAAGTGCTACATCTACTTGTTTGTTGAGCCCCTCCAGGGATGGTGACTCCACCACCTCCCTGGGCAGCCTGGTCCAGAGCCTGACCATTCTTTCAGTAAAGAATTTCTCCCTAATACCCAATCTAAATCTCCCCTGGTACAACTTGAGGCCATTTCCTCTGGTCCTATCATTAGTGATTTGGAAGAAGAGACCAACACCAGCCTCACTACAACCAGAACCAGCCTTGCTCAAGTAGAGCATGGATCAACACCACCACAAATAAATGGCTGTGGAGAACATTGAGAGATGCTCCTTCCATTCCATCTCTATTGAGCCAAGGGTCACCACTCTGCCTACCATGTACAGTTACCACAGCCGTTGTCTGCTGGTGTCCAGAGTCACAGGTGTACCCTCCTGAATCGTCCACTTCTAGGTCATAAATGACCAACTCAGCAGTGGAGCCCTGCTGCTTCATCTCATACTTCAAACCAGGGTAGAGAGTAACGTCTCCTTTCCTCCACTCTACTGGAGCCTTGGCTTTGGTAAGCTCACACCTCAGGGTTGCTGTCCCACCTTCTTCTGCCTCGGTGTCCTGAAGCTCTTGTTTAAAAAGTGCTGGTAGGGCTATAAAATAAAAACATCACTTGCAACGTGCTGCAGATGGGGTTTGGGAAAGAGAAAGACAATGAAAACACCAACAGAGACTTTTTGCAGGTGTCTCTCCACCTCAACGCTCTAGATTTGAAACACAAGCCTGTGTCCCAGGAGAAGCAGTAGGAACATCTACAGAACATGAAGAAATCCATTTCAAGAAGTTAAACTCAGCACCAAGTGAGAAGCCCAATCTAATCTTTGATCTAAAAATGGCAAAATATTTTTTCCTTCTGTAAGAGCAGCCAAATGTTGCCCTGATCACTGAAGAGGTGTTCTGAATATCAGCAGTAAGTTCAGGTTCCCTCCTAATGCAAGTCACTTGTAGGAGAAATCACAATTATCCTGATAGTAAAATACTGACAAAATGTATTTAGTTCTCCAGTGCCATTCCCATTTTCCACCTGGTCACCCTATTAGGCTGTACAGACCATGATGTTCTATATCATGATGTTCATATGATTCTATGTTCTGCCCATCTCATGGACTGTGGGCAGCTCTTCTCCATAAGTGACACTAAACCACATGTTTTCTTTCCAGAAAATATTATAACCTTTTCCTTATTCCATTTCTCTTTACCATTGACTGTCAAAGTGGCCATTGTCTGCTGATGTCCACACACACACGTGTACTCTCCAGTGTCCTCCATGTCCAACTCATGGATAATCAACTTTGCAACGGCACCATCTTGGCTCATTTTATATTTCTTGCTCTCTTTGAGCACCTCCTGCCCTTTCTTCCACTCCACCACAGCAGGTTTAGTCAGCTCACAGTGCAGAGCAGCTGTCCCACTCTCTACAGCTTCTAGGTCCTTCAGGTCTTGTTTGAATTCTGGAGGCAGTGCTGAAGAATAAAAGTTACCACAGAGAGAGTGAATATTCCACAAAAGATGAGGTCCTAGGAGAGAGAAGCCCTGATCCAGGTCAGTGGAACACAATGGAAAAACCTCCCCTGGCTTCCCTGGACGCTGCATCGGGGCAAGGAAAGGGAGAAGAACCAGCAGAGCTGAGGAGAACATCAACAGGCAACTCTCTACCCAAGTCTAGCAGGAGAAGGAAGCACGTAAGCCAAGTCCAAAGGGACAGAAAAGCCCAAGAAAAGAGGAAGGGGATGGAGCAGCCCATAGCAGGGCAGGTGGAAGGTTGGGAGGAGCTTAACCCCAAGGATTACTTTACCATGCACTGTTAAGGTGGCTGTGGTGGCCTTGTCTCCACAAGCACAGGTGTAATCTCCAGCATCATCCAAGTCTAAATCATGGACTACCAGCTCCACCACGCAGCCCTCCTGCCTCATGCTGTGCTTGTTGCCTGAGGTGAGGAGGTGGTGGCCCTTCTTCCACTGGACATGGGCAGATGCCTTGCTGAGCTCACAGCTCAAAGTGGCTGTTCCACCTTCTACTGCTTCCTTGCTGCTCATTTCTTCTCGGAAAAATGGAGGCAGGGCTGAAGGATGCAGGTAAAAAGGGTTACAAAAACAGAGGAGGTCTCCAGGAGTGGGGGAGAGTAGGAAGTGAGAGGGGAAAGTTGTGAAGGTTATGGAAGGATGAGCATCAGCAAGGAGAGGAAAGAGAAGTGAAAACATCCTAGTGGTGAATATACACCTTGATTCCTTTGGGTTTAGGTTGGTTTCCTATTAGCAGAATAGCAAGAGATTGTCCTGTCCTCAAGAGATTGACACCATGTAAGAAAAACTAAGAATATTATCTCTGAGCTCCTTAGTTCATGTGTGTTGGTGTCTTCCAACAAACTTCATACCTTTGTACTCTCTTCCTACTAGTGCTGGCACAGCTCCTTACTCATCATCATTCCTTCTTCCTCAAGATGGACCAGATGACCTCTAGAGGTCGCATCCAACCTGAAACATTCTATGATTCTAAGATACCCTTGAAAAGATGCAGCCAGGGGCTCACAGATTCTTCTTGACCCCAAAGAAAACCTCCAGATGCTGAACCTCAGCCTGTGTTCTTGTCTCAAAACATTTTCCCCACATAATTCTAGTACCCGTTGCAAATTGTGTCCTTAAAATAAATTTGGTGACCTTCACATGTGTCCCTTAACTAGGTGGGATAATGGGATATTCCACCTCCTTACCAAGGGGGATAATGGGATATTCCACCTCCTTACCAAGACTGACTCTCTCAGATCTCACTTAGTGTTTTATTCCATGGTGGTGGAGCTAAATTAAAATATCCAGGCTAGAAACCAGGTTTAGCCTCCTTGATCTGCCACATTTCCCATCTCCAGCAGCATCAAGCTGAAACACCAGTTTTGTTGGCACAGCAACTGGTTCTTGTAGCAAAAGAAGACCAGGAGGAGGTCACAGAAAGAATTTATTCTGGAAAACCAGTCTCTCAATGCAGACCTATCTCTGTGCATGAGGTTATGGGCATAAACTCCAATATAAAAATACCTCAGCACAGATTAAGTTACAACTAGCACAGACTTATTCTGGATGCTGCTTTTTATACCCTACACTATATTAAAAGAGTAGATATTAAGAATGGCAGAAAGGGATGGCAAAGAATGAGCAGATTTGAGGTTTAGAGAATAAATGCAGGGAAGGAAAGACAGAATAGTGGGTTTATATATTAGGAGAGGAATGTCAGAAGGGGAAGATGAAGGGATAACAGGCTTGTGTTCAAGGGAAGGAAGAGACTAAAGGATGGACAGATAAAACCAGGCTGTTATTTTCCAGTATATGCAGCCTGTGGATCAAAGGAGCTTCAATTAATGAGGTTGAACAGACAGACAAACACCTGAGAGCAGAGGACAGAGGTTTCCAGGTAGGAAATAGGAGGTCAAGGTGGTTTTTACCCTGTACTGTCAGGATGGCTGTTGTCTGGTGCTCTCCACACACACAGGTGTAGCCTCCAGCATCCTCCTCAGCTAGTCCATGGATCACCAGCTCTGCCTTGGTCCCTTCCTGCCTCATTTTGTACTTCTCACTGGCTTTGAGGATCCTCTGGTCCTTCCACCACTCCACTGGAGCAGCCTTGGTGAGCTCACAGAGCAGGGTCACTTCTCCACCTTCTTCTGCTTCCTTGTTCTTTAGTTCCTCCTTAAAGAGTGGGGGCAGAGCTGAAGGATGCAACAGGGACAAACAGTCATCAAAGCCAGAATTAATATCCTGATTTCTTTGTCATATGCTTGGGGTTATGGAAATAATCCCCTCGTGCCTCCCTGTTATAGCCAAGTCCAGAAACTCTGAGGGGATCCTTCTTCAAGGGTGACGTGGTTTCACTTACCACCAGTTCCCTGGGTGTCTGTGGCTTTTCGTGGTGGGAAAAAATACAGAAAGATCCAGATCTTGGGTCAAGAACACTCACAAATAACACTGCTGGGTACAGAATTATTTTGTCTACATAGATGTGATTTCTTGGAAACTCTAATTTTTACTAAAAAACTTATTATCTTATCTACATGAAATGCATTTTGTGATTCCATGATTCTAAATCAGCCAGATATCACAATAAAACCATGTCTAATTTTAAAATGAGGCTTGAAGGGGTATTAAATGTAATAAGAATTTCATTTTCCTACTATTCCCTATTTCGGAAAATAACCCAAAGATGGAACAACCTCCAGGAAAACTAATTATTAACATTTATCTACAAATAAGCCTTGTCCACAACTGCTGTAAGTGGGTACAGAATATGGACAGTACTCCCCAAATACCTCAGAAAAACCCCATATCTCAGGAAAACCTGAAGAATTTTCTGAAAAAAAAGCTGGAGGAGACAGAACTGGGTCTCTTTGACCAATTATTTTCCATCAGAGCCAAGGATTGTCACTCCATTCAAATGGATACTCATTAAGAAGAGGAGAGCAGAGCATCAGCTAATGAGATCATTGATGTAACACAAGGATTTAGTTCTGGGGTGGTTTATTGGGAGCTAGTAGGATAAAGATGACTTTTAACTACTGATAACCTCTTGGGGTTTTTTTGATACCTAAAAGTCAAGGTAGTCCTGATCCTGACTCTCTTTTGAGCTGTGCTTGGGGAGCAAAGGACCTGACAGACCATATATTTGTGTTTTGGTGAAAACTCTGGAGGGCTGAAGTGAACCATGGGGATAAGAGAGAGGAAAGAGCTGGAAAATGTGAATATCCAAGAAGAACAGAAAGAAATATCTTGTTTTCTCCTTTTAAAAGGGAACAGTTTAATAATGACCCCCAAAATTGCCCTGAGCTGTTCTTCCTCATTAAGAAATGATCTATACATAGAACGAAGGGATAAAAATAAAGACAATTCACTGACCCAGGGCAGAATTGCTGAATTCAGAGTGATTTCTATCTATAGAGCTATGTAACAGTTTTAATAAGGTCTTTTTACCATGAACTGTTAAGGTGGCAGTTGTCTCCTGGTCACCACACACACAGGTGTAATCTCCAGCATCTTTTACTTGTAGGTCATGGATGACCAGCTCTGCAGTGGGGCCAAGCTGTCTCATTTGATACTTGTCACTCCCTTTGAGCACTTTGGACCCTATTTTCCACTGCACTGGGGCTGCTTTGCTTAATTCACAACGCAGAGACACTGATGCTCCTTCTTGGACTTCTTCATCCTTCAGTTCTCCCTTGAAAACCACTGGCAGGGCTGGGAAGGTAAAGACAACAGACAGTGGATTTGAGCTGAGACCTCCACATCTGTGACCAGCATCATGAACTCACAACTGAAGGTCAAATCTGGCCAAGTCAGGGGCTTTAGCCATTGAGGTTGAGGTTGTCACTATGATGAGGTTGGGAAGCTGGACAAGATGACCTCTAGAGGTCCCTTCCAGCCTAAAACATTCTATGATCTGGAAAACTACACCCAGCAGAGATGCTAAGAAGAGAAATGTTGAGTCAACAGGTCAAGGTACAACAAGCTGGATGGATTCAAGATGCAGCCTACAGAATTTACCACAAGACCACTTTCCATGGGGCAGGACAGGACCATCTCCTAGGCACTATTCCCTTAAAATTCCAGCAACGTGGAGAAACAGTCACATCCTCACCTCCCTTTGCAGGAACATCAGCCCAAAATTAAATGCCAGAACAAGACGTTCTCCTTTCCTCAACACAAATGAAGTCCTAGGAGAAAGCTGGCAGGTGAACAGCAACGTGATGTCTCATAAAACCCCCAAATGAAGTTATCTGCAAGACAAATTTACCATTCACTGTCAGAGCAGCTGTGGTGTGTTGGTCTCCACACATGCAGGTGTAATCTCCTGCATCCTGCAGCTCTAGGTCATGGATTTCCAGCTTGACAAGGGCATTGTCCTGATGCATGGTGTATTTTTCACTTGGCCTGAGGATTTTATTCCCTTTCTTCCATGCCACTGCTGCGGCCTTGGTGAGCTCACAGCTCAGAGTGGCCGTTTGGCTTTCCATGGCTTGCAGGTCCTTCAGTTCTTCTTTGAAAAGTGCAGGCAGGGCTGAAGGTAACGGACAGAGGACATTAAAAATGACACGTGGCACACAGATGATGGGGAGGTACAGAAACAAAGAACATTTTAGGGTGTTCCCTCATGGTTCTGGGACATTGGACAAACAAACAGAAACAGAAAAGCAGCCTGGATGCAACCAGGTCTTAGAGACATCTACAAACTTCAAGAAACAAATCCAGCCACAGGTGAACACAACCAATAATGATGAGCTGGTAGAGAAAACCACAATAAAACAGATATATACATATATTTCTTTTACCATGCACTATCAAGGCAGCTGTTGTCTCCTGTTCTCCACACACACAAGTGTATTTCCCAGCATCTTTCAACTCCACGTCGTGGATGAGCAGCTTCATGATGGTGCCCTCCTGCCTCATTTTGTATTTGTCACTGGCTTTGAGCAAGCTGCTGCCCTTCCTCCACTCTACTTGGCCAACCTTGGTCAGCTCACAGTGCAGGGTGGCTGCTTGACCTTCTGTCACCTCCTCGTCCTTCAGGCTCTCCTTGATGCGTGCAGGCAGCGCTGAGGATGCAATGGACAGGGTTAAATGGAGCAGCAGCCGTGGCCTCCTAGTGAAGGACAGGGGTTAGGGGAAGGAAACCCAAGTGGAGAGTTGTCTTCAGGCCTGATCTTGCATCTACTTGAGGGATCAGGTCTTAAAACCACTTTGTGTTACAAAACAGGAGGAAGGTTTTCACCTTAAATCACAAAATTCAAATTAATCCCCATGACTTTGATGTGTAAAGTCAGACTCAGAGGAACTACAGAGATAACAATGAACACGGAGGGAAAAAAAATGAATTCAAACCATAAGCTGGATAATGAGGAGAAAAAAAAAAAGAATAAAGCTTGACAATGAGGACACAGATGAAATAATTGGTTATTACCATGTACTGCTAAGGAAGCTGTGGACTGCTCAGCCCCACACACACAGGTGTAATCCCCAGCATCACTCTCATCTAGGTTCTGGATCACCAGCTCTGCAGTGACATCCTTCTGCCTCAGTTTGTACTTCTCACTAGGCTTGAGGACTGTGTGTCCCTTTCTCCACTCCACTGGTGCAGCCTTGGTCAGCTCACAGTGTAGAGTCACTGCTGCACCCTCCAGGGCTTCCTCGTTCCTTAACTCCTCTTTGAAGAGAGCAGGAAGGGCTGAGGAACAAAGGAGCAGATATTTCCATCACATGAAGTTCTTGGCCACCAAAAAAAGGAACCTTGATTTTATCAGTATCTATCCATGGCTAGTTATTGACATGAGGATCATCTCTCAGAAGGAAGATGCTAATTTATGTCATAGCCACCAAAGGGTCTTTGCTGATTGGTTTAGGGATGTATGGAGAATAAACAGAAGGAATGGGAAAACTTCATGTATGGTCAAAATTACAATTTTCTCAGTGTAATTCGGCCCAGGAAAAGTGATATAGGAAGAGGTTACACCATGATCAAGGAGAAAAAAAGCTAAAGAAAAATAAAATATAAGGCTTTACTTTATGTATTAAGGATGATTACAGACCTAGAATGAGACTGAAGAGCAGAGAAACAGAGATACCTCTTGAAAGTGCTGGTGTAACAATAAAATGGAAGGGGAAGGATGATGTGTCCATCATGCCTTGTGGAAATCTCCTATAAGACTTTCACCCCAGGAGGTTCAGATGCATCCTGACACCCACATCTTTTGGAACAACCAATAGAATCAACAAACAACTAAGAGAACAACTAATAGAATAATTCAGAGGACAGGACTGGATGGTTATGTGATAATATCTACTATGGGAGCAGTAGGATGGGACAATGTCTGCTGAGTCTTTGGAATGGAATTGGGTCCACTTTGGGGTATATAGAAGAGCTATGGAATAACAGGAGAGGGGGATGTCCAATTCCTGACTTTGACCAGCAAGAAATAAATATTTGAGAATACAAATGTATTATATGCAAATATATGCAAATATAATTGAGAGGATAATTGGGCAAACACCAATTCTGAAGCAAGAGAAGCTCATGGATTTTAGGACAAGTAATGATGGAGAAAGGAAATTTTGTGGGCAACAAACAAGGAAGCTTCAGTAATTCAAGAATCGTTACTTATGATCAAGCAGAAGCAAACTTAAAGGATGAGGTAGTTTAAGAGAGTGGAAAACTCCAGAGACCTATAAAATATGGGAGGTTTAGTTGAGAGCAGAAGAAATTAGAGAATGTAGAAGAAACACCACAAAGGGCAGGTTCCCTGAAGGTCTCAAGGGCAGCTCCTCATTCCTGGACTCTGTCACCTCATGGACAAAGAAACCAACATGATAGAGGGGCTGAAAAGTAATTTGAAAAATTATTCTGGTATTAAATGTCTCCAAACCCAGATGAATGTTGTGTGTAGTTGTATCCAGCAACTGAGTGGCAAGATCACTACTCTGGGATCTTTCCATGTCCTCTGCTCAAATAGTGGCTCTTGATTGTATCAGAATTTTAGCATATAAATCCCAGGAAATCTGGCCAGAGATTTGGGGTTACAAGAGATCATGGAGCAAATGCAAATAAAAAAAAAAGCAATTCTGATGTGAATAAAGCAAACATCATAATAGGGATATATCAAATGTAGTGTCATGAGCAAGACACATGAAGTCCTTCCATCCTACTCCAGTCTGACAAAGCCTCAGATGGAGCTCTGCAGTCTGCTTTTGGCCACCATGCTTCTAGAATGATGTGGATTAACTGAAGAAAGTCCAGAAGGCAACAAAGATGAGCTAAAGTCTAGAAAATACAACCTATGAAGAACAAGTGAAAGGATTGAAGGTGCTTCATCCAGAAAAGACAGAAAGAAGAGATGAGCTTTCAAGTCTTTCCCAGAGAGGAAGATGGCAAATATTTCTCCATTCTACAAAATATGGGATAAGAAGAATGACTCAAGCCAGCTCAAGAAAGACTTTTGTTGATATTAGGAAGAAATTCCTGCCAGTCTTGTTGGCTAAGCAGTGGAATGAGTGTTCAGGGGAGCTGCAAATTCTTCAGCACTGCAGTGAGGTGGAGGTGATGGTGACTTGGGGCTCAAGAATGGACCAGATGATCTCTAGAGGTCCTTTCTATTTCCTACAGTTAAATTGGAAGGTCAAGATTGAAGAAATCCTCCTTTTATTGGTAAATATAAAATGAAAAGACCTGGATGGCAAAGCAAAACAATTGACTCATTGACTTGATGACCTTCCAACTGAGAATGGTGGCTGAAGATAGTTCCTACGCTCCTGTCTCAATAGTTTCCCCCTCTTCCAAGGAAGGTTTGCAGATCAGTTTGACTGAGGACCATGAGTTATTGCAGTGCTAAGTATTCTACAACACCAGAATGCAAATCTGCATGACCCCTAGTCAGAGTTATGTAGAAAAGTTGCATTGAATCAAGTTTTTTGGTACTATTTAAAATTGTCTGTCAAATCCTCATGTAAATCTAAGATCACTCTTAGGATGAGTGTTCCTGCTACTCCACCTCTCTAGGCTCAAAGTAAGTAAAACAGAACAGAAAAGGCAAATATGGGGCATCCTAGATGTGCACCAACAGGAGCAAAGAGAAGAAAACGGGGAAAATAAGCAATGGAACCACAATTCTAGTTAGAGTGGGAGAAAAATCACTATTAATAAGGAAAACCCATTACTAATAAAATTTGTGATGGGAATATTAGAGGAAGAACTCATTGAGTGTCAGTACTGGGGCTTCCAGAGGAGACACACCAGACAAAAAGGTCTTTCTGGTTCCTTACCATGCACTGTCAGAGCTGCAGTGGTCTTCTCATCTCCACACACACAGGTATAGTCCCCAGCATCCTTGACTTCCAAAGCATGGATCAGCAGCTGTGCTGTGGTCCCTTCCTGCCTCATGGTGTATTTTTCACTTGCTTTGAGCACTTTGTGTTTCTTCTTCCACTCCACAGAGGCAGCCCTAGAGAGCTGACATTGTAGAGTGGCTGTTCCACCTTCGGTGGCTTCTTCATCCTTCAGCTCCTCCTTGAAGCGTGCAGGCAAGGCTGAGGAGTTCAAAACGAGCAGAAGGTGTGACCATGGCATCTATCCAGGTGGTCCGTCAACCACACGTGACAAGCAAAGTCTTCCCTAAGCAAATTGATTGATAACCACCCTGGGAAACATATGGTGGGGACTTTGGGAAGCTGGAGAGCACCGTGCTCATAAGTCAAAGATGGTTTTGTGGTATGGTCTATGGCATGACATGGAGAACCACACCAGCCTCAACTTCAGACTCTGCTAGACTGAGTCCTACCTTACTTTGGGTATTGAGGACAATGGAAAATAAAGCCCAACTTGGGCATGTAACTTCTATTGGGATGCAAGGGAAAAGTTCATAAATGAAGCTATATCTGAGACATCAATATGACTTCTCCAATTGGTTTCTCCTCACATCATGGTCTAGCACATCTTGACTCTCAACTCATTCTGAAACACTGAAAACTGCATCAAAAATATCTCATAATCAACTTGTAATATTCTCAACTTTAGGGTTGTAATGTCTTTACAATCAACATTACAATAATATGATTTTCTTTTTTTAGCAACTACTGAACACGAGCATCAAAGAAGTTGGAGCCAAGATGAATATCTGAAATCCTTGCAATGAATCCCTGATCACTACCTGATACTGTCCAATCATTTATGCCCATGTCCAACCTAAATTAATCAAAAACAGGCCTGAAACTTCAAAGGTGCTACCACCACACTCTTAAAAACAACTGGTTGAAAATAATCCACATAATTCGATATTTTTTTTACCATTCACTTTTAGAGCAGCCGTGGTTTTCTGATCTCCATAACAACAGGTGTAATCACCAGCATCTGCCAGGTCTAAATCATGGATCACCAGCTCAGCAGTTGTGCCCTCACATCTCATGGAGAACTTGTCACTTGGCCCCAGGGCTTTGTCTCCTTTCCTCCACTCCACGGCAGCCGTGGGCTTGTTGAGTTCACAGCAGAAGGTGGCTGAGCCATCTTCTGTGGCTTCCACGTTCTTCAACTCCTTTTTAAAGTGTGGAGGGAGGGCTGGAGATCACAGGTGAAGAGAGAGCACTTTAAAATTGAGGAAGTACCAAGTCTGGGCTGTTCCACTGGATTAGAACCCTCTAATCACTNAACCTCTCTCCACCTACTAACTACATCCCTTCTAATCCACCCCAGGATGCCATTGGCCTTCTTGGCCACAAGGGCACATTGCTGGCTCATGGTCACCCTGCTGTTCACCAGGACCCCCAGGTCCCTCTCTCCAACAGCTCAGTTGTAGGATATACAGCACCTGAGAAGCAAGTGATGATCTCAGGGGCATCCCTGCCTTATGCTTTGCAACATTCATTCAACATGTCAAAATTAAACTGGAAACCAACATTGTACAACTATAATTTCAGTACTGGCTGGTATGTTTCAAAAGCATTTTAAGATATAACACCGAAAAGCTGATGCCCAGATTTCCAGGAACTATGCACAGCCCTGTCTTAAGATCAGATGAGCAATTAAAATGAGTATTATGCTATTTAAATTCCAGGCTGCAGCACATTCTCACCTGCCTTTCTCCTAACAGAGCAACTTTTCATTCCATTCAAGAGCACACAAGTGAAATCTCAGTGATCTCAGAGTTAAAATTGAACATTGATGTTTAATCTTCCTTTTCTATGCCTAGAGAAATTAATTAATGGAAGTGCTATTTATGACTTGACTGAGGTCTTTGTTATCTGCTTCCAGATTCCATTAACATGAAAGAATAGGGACAAAAAAAGACTTTATGTTGCTACTTCTCAGTCCTAAGAGGGCTTTCAATAAAAGAGATGTTCCCAGTGGTTGGCACAGCTGTCATAGCAACTTAAAATAAGAGATGGGATCAAGATCAAGATGTTCCTGCGCAAGACCAGGGAGGACAAAGCAGAAAATCCCTATTAAACATGGATATTTTACCATGCACTGTCAGGGAGGCCGTTGTCATCTTGTCTCCACACACACACGTGTAATCTCCTGCATCTTGCTCCTCCAGGCTGTGGATGGTCAGCTCGGCAGTGGTGTCCTTCAGCCTCATTTTGTACTTCTCACTAGGCTTGAGCACCTCGTGCCCTTTCCTCCACTCCACGGGGGTGGGTTTGGTTAGCTCACACTGCAGGACAGCCGTCCCCTTTTCGGTGGCCTCCACGTGGACAAGTTCTTTTTTGAACAGTGTAGGCAAAGCTATGGGGTGTAATGTAAACAGAGAGGACATCAAAACCATCAACCAGACCTTCAGGAGCTCAGGGCTCAGTCCTGAGGTGACTCCTTCACTGTTACAGGGAGACAAATCCTAGAGTCTTGAAAACTTCTGCAGGATCTCATAGGGATAATTGTCACCATGACCTGCTTCTTGACTTATGCAGCATGCTCATGACTTCCCAGCTGATTCCTCTGCCTATTTCAGCCTGAAATTGTCTATATCAAACAATAATGACCTAACTTTTGATTCAAAGTCATTGTCCCAGGTGACAGCACTGCTAGCTAGAGATCTCTACCTCTTCCAACACCATCTTTCTGGTTCAGAAGTAAAAATAAGTAATATAACCACAGGTACACCTTTAAGTCACAATTTCCAAGCACATAATGGCTCTAATATCAGGAATACAGAGTTTTTTCTAGCAGCATTCAGCAAGTCACCTTATGGTGGGCCACCAAAGTAAGAGAGAAGTGACTTGCACATTGAAAGTCAACTCAGAGGAGGGGAGGAGCAGAAGTACCTCCAGCTGGAAGAATGAAGAGGATGTAAAAGCATGTGGAAAATCTGAGAGAAGAGAGTTTTACCTCCAATAGTTTTGCCCCTGTACCTAGAAGCATCTTATTCTCGAGATAAATCTCAATAAAAACTGTTCTTTCATCTATTGGGACTATATATGAACTGCCTCTGCTGGAGGGGCAACCAAAGCTTGTCACTATTCCCCATGGCAGAGACAGGAACCAAACCCAATCTCACCACTCCCTAAACTGGGATTTGTAGAATAACAGTTGGGGGTTGTGATTTTTTTTTTTGAAAGTACCATTTCCTCAACATAATCCCACAAAGGAGGAGGAGAGCCCTTCATTCCTGGCTGGAAAATCTTCTCATTAACCAAGCTCAGCGTTCTTAAAGGTCATTCCTTCAATTAAGCACCAAAATCCATTGACATCAGTGAGACACAAGGACAACCTCCCTGAGAATAAATAATCTTGTTGCTGGAGATCTGCTCACTCCTGGCCTTACATATTTTTTCACTTTTAAGTGAAGACTAAGATGAGAAATTCTCCCAGCTCTTCTTTGCTTTGCTACAAAGCCACCAAGTCCCAAACGAACACACAGGGAGAGAAAACACAACCAGCAAACCAAGAAAATGCTGCTAAATCAAACCATCAAAGCAAGGAGGAGATAAACCCCTCAGAGAAAAGGGACCTCCTTGAGTTGCTGCTATCACAACAGGGAACAGCTTTGTTACCATGGACTGTCAAGACAGCTGAGGTCTTCTGATCTCCACACACACAGGTGTATTCTCCTGTGTCTTCCACCACCAGATCCCGGATGGACAGCTCTGCAGAGGTGTCTTCTTGTCTCATCCTGTACTTATCACTTGGTTTGAGTGTCTTGTCCCCTTTCTTCCACTCCACTGGGACCCCAACCTTGCTCAGCTCGCAGCGCAAAGTGGCCGTGGCCCCATCTGTGGCTTCTCTGTTCTTCAGGCCTTCTTTGAAGAACGCAGGTAGAGCTGGAGGACAGCAACATGAGCAGTGAGATGTGATGCTCCATAGAATTAAAATTGAATATTGATGTTTAATTTTCCTGTTCCATCTTTTCTTGAGCTAATTTATCCATACCAGAACATAGATCCTAAATAATCTCCATGAATCAGTATGAGGAAAGAAGTGTCATCACCAGAAAAAGATTCAATGCTTGCACCAATCCATAGAGGGACTCAGAGTCATAAATCAATACAGACAAAAGAAAACCCAATTTTTTCTGGGAAATTTCAAGCGAGAGGAATAGACACTAACTTGAAATTTCTGGAAAAAAATTTGGTTTCCTTATATGACTTTTTAAACAATAATGGGAAGACGTTGGACATGATGATCCTCTTCCAACGTAAACCATTCTATGATTATTTGCTATGTTTTCACATACTTAAGCAAACAAAAAGACATAGTACATTAAAAAAAAGAATGAAAGTGGAGTTTCATTCTAAATGCCAGTTTGAAATGAAATGATTCATTTCAATACGTGGTGGGGAAAGGAGCAGGTGCAGTAAAAATCAAAGTTCTCCCTTGGAACAGTTGCCCCTTAGAAGGTACATCCAGATAGTAACTGGATGTGATGACAACTGCCCCTATAAAAGCACCTTGTTGTCCCAGAAGTGGAGTATGGGAATAAGATTCCAGAAAATAACCTAATCTTTGGGAATTATGAAACCTTAAAACCCCTAAGTCATAATCTCTTTGAGTCCACCCATTTTACTGGGCTTGAGCATCATGAGGGGTCTAATAAAGGCACTTTCAAGGGGGAAAACAAATTGATGGACCCTAATTAAAAGAGTAGCAGTGATCCTGGCTGCCTTGTGCTCTGATACCCATCTTGTGCCATCCACCTTGGCCAAGGTGACCCCAATAAAAGCACTTAATTGGCATCAATGAGCTGTGGATAAGGAGGCACGAGGAAGGAGATGGGGGGGCAACCAAGTACCTGTTGAAATGAACAGAGAAAGCAGGATAGTTACTTTTAGCAGGTGTTTGGTTTGGTTTACCATGTACTGTCAGAACTGCCATGGTCTGCTGGTCTCCACACACACAGGAATAATTCCCAGCATCCTTCACGTCCAGGTGCTGGATCACGAGCTCAGCGACGCCACCTTCGCATCTCATTTTGTACTTCTCGCTTGACCTGAGGGTCTTGAAGCCCTTCTTCCACTCCACGTTGGCAGCAGCCTTGTTCAGCTCACAGCTCAGGGAGACGCTTTTGCCTTCTGTGGCTTCTGCATCTGTCAGTTCTTTGGTGAAAAGAGTGGGCAGGACTGCAGAGTAAATGTAATATGGACACGGCATCAAAGCTGGGAAGGCTTGACCCACGATCTACTCGCCCTCTTCTCTCATCTCCCTGAACCTGCACATCACTGAAGCCACAAGACCTTCTTCACACCCCAGGATTTTGTTCCTATCCTATTTTCAAAGAGATTTCCATCTGGTTTCTAATTTTTTTCCTCCTTACACTTTAAAACTTACTTTAAAAACAAGTCAATCTATCTACAGACTTAGTTGACAAGTCATCTATCCTTTACTTCATACACTCTAAAATCAAAGGGGTGAATTGAGGAAGTACTTTTCAATATGAGGCCATATTTCAATATAAGGCCATATTTCAATATCAGACCCAGAGCATTTTGTTTCCCTTGAGAAAAGCAGCAGTTCCACAGAAGTGCTTGATTCATGGCACTGTCTGTATATGTTATAAATAGAGGCCCTTAAAACAACAGTTTGTTGTCAGCTTTCTGCAGAGATAAAGTATCTGCTTTGGAAGATTTAAGCCAAAATTGGTTTAAAAAGGGGGCTAGGAATAGCAGGAGCATAACAAGGCTGTTTTTCATTGATATAGTCCTTGTGCAGCATCATAGATGGATGAAAACTTGTTCCTCTTAGGAGCAGCAAGTGAAACAGTCCAAAAAGCAAATATTATTCCCACTTTTAGGTCAACCCCTATGGGAAAACCAGCAGCTCTACTGGGCTGGGGAGCTTGTGTTGAGCTGAGGACCTGTGCTCCTCTTGTCATCTGAACATAGCACCTCAGAAGACACACAGCACATCAAGAGGGCATCAGGTGAAAGGAGAGAGAGAGAGCGCGAAGGAAAAGAGGAGAGGAAAAATTAATCAGCAGGAAGGAGAAGAGAAAGTATATGGGGACCAGAAGGAAGAGGAGAAGAAGAGGATGAGATCTTGGGATTGGAGAGGCACGTGCTGAGGATTTTCTTTACCATGTACTGTCAGAGCAGCCGTAGTCTGTTGATCTCCACACACACAGCTGTAGTCACCAGCGTCTGCCAAATCCAAATCCCGGATCACCAGCTCCACAAAGGGACCTTCCTGCTCTAGTTTGTATTTCTCACTTGGCTTGAGGGTCTTATTCCCCTTCCTCCACTCGACCGGGGCGGGTTTGCTCAGTTTGCAGTGCAAAGTGACTGTCTCCCCCTCTGTGGCTTCCTTGGTCAACATCTCTTCTTGGAAGAGGATGGGCAAGGCTGAAGGATGCAACATGGACAGAGAAGGAATCAGCACTAGGTCGACATGAACTGGACTCTGCTGGGAGTCACTGGGGTGCAGCACAGAGATTTAACCAAAAATCCACTAGTGCTGGTGGGTACAGTTGAAAGTGGGGTAGAACCTTCTAGAGTAGGGAGAAATAATTTAGATAAAACAACATACAACATCGCTGGGCTGTCTGAGGGAATATTCTCTAACAGGGTGACTCTTCAGCACCATGGAGCTGAGAACATGAAACCTCTAAGAAATCACACTGACCAAGCTCCAGATAACCACAAAATGCTGCCAAACACCCTAAATTTGTGGCTTAATGAGAAACATGAGTTACCATTGACTCTCAAAGCAGCTGTTGTCTTCTGGTCTCCACACAGGCAGGTGTAGCTCCCAGCATCCATCAAGTCTAGGTCTTGGATGACCAGCTCAACATATCGCCCTTCCTGCCTCATTTTGTATTTGCTGCTTGGCACCAGCACCTTCCCATCCTTCCTCCACTCCACGGAGCCCAGGGCCTGGCTCAGCTCACACTGCAGCGTGGCCGTCCCGCTCTCGGTGCCTTCCTCGTTCTTCAGCTCCTTCTTGAAGCGGATTGGCAGGGCTGGGAGATGCAGAATGGAAAGGGGTTGCAACCCCTCTGGTCAGAGGCTGAATTGTGACTTATCGTATAGAATCATAGAATGTTTGAGGCTGGAAGGGACCTCTAGAGGGCATCTGGTCCAACTTCCCTACACCAGCAGGGACATCTCTACCTAGGGCAGGCTGCTCAGAGCCCCAGCAAGCCTGACCTTGAAGGACTCCAGGGATGGGGCCTCCACCCCCTCTCCGGGCAGCCCATTCCACTGATCTATCACCCTCATGTTAAAGAACTTTTTTCTAATATCCAGCCTAAATCTCTCCTCTCCCAGCTTAAAACCATCACTTCTGGTCCTATCATTACAAACCCTTTTGAACAGACCTTCCCCTGCCTTTATGTAGCCCCTTTCAGGTACTAGAAGGTCACTCTAAGGTCCCCCTGGAGCCTTCTCTTCTCCAGGCTGAACAGCCCCAACTCTCTCAGCCTGTCCTCATATGAAAGATGCTCCATTCCCCTGAGCATTTTGGTGGCCTCCTCTGGACACGCTCCAATATGTCCACACCCTTCTTCTGCTGGGGGCTCCAGAACTGGACGCAGAGCTCCAGGTGAGGTCTCACCAGGGCAGAGCAGAGGGGCAGAATCACCTCTCTTCATCTGCTGGCTGCAAAGTGACTCCATAAGTTTTATTCCAACACCTCCAACACATCCTGCTTTAGTTTTTTTTGTAACAAAAATTTCTAGTAGATTGTTCTGTGGGAATCAAAGTCTGTGTGATCTTGATTGGGATCATGCATATGAGTGACAAACTCATCCTCACTGTTAAAGGTGGTGAACCCTCCATGAGATACAAGCCCAAGGAATCTTATGTTTCCATACTAAACATACATGCAGGTCAGTACCCTCCACCTGAGGAAAGGTGGGAAGACACCACACCACACACACACAACATTGAGCATCATCAGAGCTGGTTGTGGATGGAGACTGGGGAAAGCAGGGACACAGTGACATGAAAAAGTGGAAGGACAAAAAAAACCCCAAGCAGGACACAAAGGTAAATGTGAGGGAATACAGAGAAAGGAGGAGGGAAGAGATGGACAAAACCATTCCAGAGTTTCACGGGTTATTGATGAGTTTTTACCATTCACTGATAAGGCTGCTGTGGTTTTTTGGTTCCCCACTACACACGTGTAGTCTCCAGCATCCTTTGGCTCCAGGTCGTGGACCAGCAGCTCAACCATGGTGCCCTCCTGCCTCAGCCTGTACTTGTGACTTGGCCGGAGGAGGGTGTGCCCCTTCCTCCACTCCACGGGGGCTTCTCTGCTCAGCTGGCACCGTAGGGTGGCTGTCCCACCTTCCACAGCCTCCACGTTCTTCAGCTCTTCTTGGATGAGCACCGAGGCTGAGGAATGAAGTGTTCTCAGTTTACTTCAGTAGCATCATTTACCCACTGGTGACCTCATGTGGGACTTAAAAGCAAAACAAATCCTCTTGGCACAGCTAAAAAACTCTGACCTACCTTCACTTCCAGGGCTCTACTTGAATTTACAATAAAACCAAAACAATTATTTCCCAACAATTACAATATCAAGGTAATCACCCTTCTGCTGATGGTCACAGACATGTGAAAAAAGAAAGAATTGCATGTTCTTTGACAACATGTGTAGGTGAGACCCTTCTTACCTGCCAGCTCAGAGCTCAGACAAGCTCCTCTGTCCAGAGCAGAAAGCAGAAGAGCTATTTCAGAGGCAAGGAAAAATATCTCATTATCAGGTATTTTTAATTGCTATGTTTTTAGCATGAAGTCCTAGAAAACACAGAAGATAGACCCATCCAGAGCTGCTTTTTGTTTGTACTGATCCCTTTTTTTTTTCCTCACTAGAAACGTGCAGGAACTATCAGGACCATGGCAAGAACAACAACAAATGGTGACAAGCAGGTGTCTCATTCCTACCATGGACTTTGACTTGAGCTGTGGTCTGCTGGTCTCCAGTGTCACAGGTGTATCTTCCCGCATCTTCTGGCTCTGCATTATGGATCACCAGCTCTGCCACTGTCCCCTTCTGCTTCATTTCATATTTGGCACTTGCCTGGAGGGTGGCTCCTCCCTTCTTCCACACCACGGTGGCATCAGCTTTGGAGAGCTCGCAGCGCAAGGAGACGGATTTCCCCTCCTCCGTCGTCGTGTTCTCCAGGGCTTGTTTGAAAAGGACTGGCACAGCTGGAACACAAGAACCAGGGGTTAGAACATACCCCCTTGACTTGCTGTACAACAAATGCCCCATGAGACCTACCACCACTTCAAATCAGCCCTTCTCCCAACGAGCAGAGCACCCCTAGACCCTCCCTTGGCTATACGGCATCAATTCTGCTTAGGAACAGGGAGAAATCTCTCCCCAAGATTTTATCATCTCACTGTGAGTTCTTAAGAGTATGGGGGAAGTTTCTCTCATCTTTCATGAGGACTTTCTGGGTTTCCTTACCTAACAAACCCCCTCCTGCAGGGCTCCAAGACAGCACCCATGGCCCATCTCTCTCCTGTTGCTACCTTTGCTAGACTACTAAAGGTATTTTATTTCTTTAAGGGCATTAGGGGGTGCAGAAGGCATCTGGGAGCCTTTAAAAAGGATGTTTGGGGTTCAAAACATCAATCAGTTGGCTACCTGCAATTTACCAGGGCCTGGACTTATGTTCTCATGTTCTTGTGCTCCAATGCTCCTGGTCTCTACCTCTAAGTCCACTCTTAATCACAACCATCTAAAATAGCTGCTGGTCAGGAGCTGTGTCATGCAGGGTATAGAAAGTGAGCCTTCCACACTGATTTTTTTGCTCAATGAGAAGATAGATTCAAATCCCAGACACATGACATAAGATTACATGAATTAAATTTAATTACCATTAAATTTTTCCTATGAATTTATGGATGGAACTGCCACAGCACCGTGTGTTTTGTCTGGGGTTTTTTCAGTAGAAATTCTATTAATCATAGAATTGTTTAGGTTGGAAAAGACCTTTAAGATCATCGAGTCCAACCATCAACCTAACTCTACCCAGCCCACTGCTTAAACCATGTCCCCAAGCACCATATCTGCATGACTTTCAAAACACATCCAGAGATGATGATTCAACCACTTCCCTGGGCAGCCTCTTTCAGGCCTTGACAACCCTTGGGGAGAAGAAATTTTTCCTAATATCCAACCTCAACATCCCCTGGGGCAACTTGAGGCTGTTTCCTCTTGTCCTATCGCTTGTTCCTTGGGAGCAGAGCCCGACCCCACCTGCCTCCAACCTCCTTGCAGGGAGTTGTGCAGAGCCAGAAGGTCTCCCCTGAACCTCCTTTGCTCCACACTCAACACCCAACTCAGCTGCTCCTCACCACCCTCCTGCTCTAGACCCTCCCCCACCTTCGTTGCCCTTCTCTGGCCACACTCCAGCCCCTCAAGATCCTTCAGAGAGTGAGGGGCCCAGAACTGACCCCAGGATTCGAGGTGTAACCTCACCAGCACCAATGCCTGAAGTGTGGCAACATCTCTAACCCTACCTACCATTTACTTTCACCCGAGCAGTGGTCTTCAGCTCCCCAGCAGTGCAGGTGTAGTCCCCAGAGTCCATGGCTTTGACATCTCGAATAATGAGCTCTGCCACTGCACCACTCTGCTTGAACTCATATTTCTCACTGGCATGGAGGACGGTGTCTCCCTTCATCCACTTCACCGGGGTACCAGCTTTGCTGAGCTCACAGGTCAGCTTGACTTGTTTGCCTTCTTTAACTTCTTCATTCTGGAGCTCTTGCTTGAAACGAACTGGTAATTCTGGAAAAGAATATTGCAAATGTTTGAGGGAACACATGGACTGGAAGTTACTTTTCCCTTTTTGTTTCAGACTTCATTACTGAGATAGAAAACCACAGGGAGGGAGAAGAACTAGAAAACAGACCCTGACAACTCACATCTGGCTGCCAGCACTCAACAGCAGCAAAAAACCCAATAAATATTTGAGACCATCTGCTTATTTTCCTTTTAAACACTATTTTTGCTATTGAAGACGTTGCTGCAATTACTGTTGTCATCAGCACCATCAGAGGCAGATGCTCCACTGCTACAGAAGACATAAAACTTCCCTGAGGTCAACTCACACGTAGCACAGAGGACACAGAGAAATGGCAAAGCTCTTGGTTATCATCAGCATCATCCATTTCTCATTGAAATATATTTTTATCCAACATGAATATAGACTTAGAACCAGCACGGAGCAAGCACAGAGAGGAAAGCACAGCTGTACATGGAAGGGGTTCAAGGCTTTAAGGTGACTTAGTGTAGAAAAGTCACTTATTGAGAAAAAAAAAAAGCTCAACTGAAGAGTTTTCCCCTTAAATCATTAAAAAAAACCCCACAATTTCTACCTGGCTTCTGCTGTCTATGAATAATGTTGTTTTGTGATGTAGTTGCCACATGGCTAAAAATATTCCAACCTATTCTTCTGTTGCCCTTTGATATCTAGTTTGGGACACTCAGTGTCACATGGCTACTGACTCTATTTTTTTTTCTTTTTTTTCTATTTTTGCATTCTGCTGTTCTGATATCACCCCAATAGATAAAGGAAAGCTACAACAGTGTAATTTGTTGGAGGCATCTTTATGACTTGACTCCTTCACATCTTCTGGTGATCCAAATCCATGTGTTTAAATCCTTCACATCTTCTGGTGATCCAAATCCATGNGTGATCCAAATCCATGTGTTTAAATCCTTCACATCTTCTGGTGATCCAAATCCATGTGTTTAAATCCTTCACATCTTCTAGTGATCCAAATCCATGTGTTTAAATCCACGTGTCTCCACCCACACCTCTCTGAAGTGGAAAATGTTTTGTAACATCATGAATGTGGGTTTTTTCTAACAGAAAATTGCTCTTCATCAAGGGTGAGGTCCAGGTCCTACTGAAGTCGACACAGATCTTTCTTTTTGGTGTAATGGGGACTTGGGAAGACATCCTAGTGCTATAGAAAGATATAGAAAATTGAGACCATGAACCATCACCTCTTCTTCATCGCATCATCAAGGTCTTCTCCTTCTTTGCACAGCAGATCTCAGCCTTAAGTTGGCTTGTTTCTTCATGCTCTAGATAAACACCATGAGCAACTTGCCTTCCCTCTTCATGCTCTGAGGTTCAGGTTGATTATTCCACCAACCCAAATGCCTTTTGTTCACACTGGCTTCTCTAATCCAAGTCAGTTGCAGCTTCTGAGCCAACCTTCCTGTGTTATACCAGGTGAACAGAGAACATCCCCTGGTCAGGCCAAACACAGCCTGGGCCATTAACATCCTCAAACCTGCCTGTGTGAATGAGACATTGTGGTCACAGAAACCAACCTTCTCCTCACCCTTGGTCTGGAGCAGTGACTCAAGACAGGTTGGAGCATTTATAAGGTGGGTAGTAGATGATCCTGATTCTGACATGGCTCAGACTCAATGAATACCCAATGTGCTCATCCAATGTGGTGCTCAGAGAAGTACACTAAAGTCTCATGTGTCCAAGAGGAGAATTTTTGCATCAACTCAGACAACAACCCATCAGATGGTACCTCCTGCCTGATCACACTCTTTGGGTGCTTTATTCTCTATAAATTTGGCTGCCCAAAGCAATTACCCAAATGTGGATCCTAACTTGGAGAGAGCCACCAATGGAGACACCTTCAGAAGGTCTTTCTCTGAATGACCTCTTAGGCCGGGTGGATCTCCTACAGAGATGTCCACTGCTCTCTCCTGAGCATTGCTTTCTGCTCCAGAGGAGCTAAATAATGTGAGATAAAGGATTTTCCTGTTCCACTCTCTGTCACCTCTCTGGGTGCTGCTCTGGATGACTTGAGGAGAACCTCTCCTGCACCATGGTGCAAAGACACGAGGTTCCTTCTCAGTATAGATCCACATCTTCATCATTTCCATTTATTACTCTGAGCTCAGTGTTAGACAACGAGTTAGGACCCAAATGCTCTTACCCTTGACAGTAACAACTACACGACTTTTAGCTGCTCCAGCCTCACACTCATATCTGCCACTGTCTCTTCCTTCTGCCCTGTGAATGACAAGCTTGGCTTCAAATCCCGACTGGCTGATGTTATACTTGGAAGAATTCCTAAGGCTCTTCCCGTCTTTGCACCACACTACAGGGCTCTCTGACTTGGAGGTCTCACAGTGCAATGTGGTGCTCAGTCCCTCAGTGACTTCAGTGTCAGCCAGCTCCTTTGTGAAGATGCAAGGCTTCTCTAGAATCACATAAAAACCATCTGAGATGCTTCAGGAGAGGTGTGGCTTCTCGGATCTCAAGTAATCGGTGAGATTTACTGTCAAGATCACTTGTAGCAAGGTTAGTAACACAGAATTTGGTGTTCACAGCCATAAAGCCTCAGGAAGGCATCAGTCATGTCATAAAGTGGGGTTTAGTAAATGCCTAAAGCCTTCTGGGAGAAACTGAGAAGACAATGTCCCTGTTGAAGAACAGAAGATCTCTCTCACATCTTGCTAAATAGGAACAAGATGGAGGGACAGTTTTCCCAAGTCCTTTTCCATGAGAGCTGTTTAGTTTGAACCTTATAATTGAAGGTGGAAAAGCTAATTCCACATGAGGTGTGGTGCAACACAAGATTTCTCAAAGCCAGTCATCTAGAGCAGGTCTCATCTCATCAGTATGAGTCCTCTACAATCATAGAATCATAGAATTGTCAGGGTTGGAAGGGTCCTCAAAGATCATCTCGTTCCAACCCCCCTGCCATGGGCAGGGACACCTCCCACTACATCAGTTGCTCACAGCCCCAGCCAGCCTGGCCTTCCAAATGTCCAGGGATGGGGCTTCCAGCACCTCTCTGGGCAACCTGGGCCAGAGGCTCCCCACCCTCCTGGGCAAGAACTTCTTCCTAACGTCTCATCTCAATCGCCCCACCTCTAGTTTTGACCCATTCCCCCCAGTCCTACCACTATCCAGGTGGATAGCTCAGACTGGTCATGTTGGGTGTCTCTGTAACCACTGGAAGATGACAGACACCTACAGAGACCAGGTAGTCACTTCCAAAATAAGCCTTTGGGACAGAGATGAGCTGCTCTCTGGAAGTGCTTGTCTTTCTACACAGTTTTAAAAGTAGCCCAAGATAGATATTAATGTCTAAATTGGCCAAGGTAGATCTGACCTAGTTAGAAAAGTCCCTACTTGTGTAGGGAGGTTGGACCAGATGACCTCTAGAGGTCCCTTCCAGCCTGAAACATTCTATGAGTCTATGATCTTATCCCCCCTAATTTAATGCCTTTTAAATGATAAAAATCCAATCAATCAGGAGAACACCACCTTGTTTCAATAGGATAGGATCCCATATTAGTGTTACTGGAAGGAATCAGACTTTTGCAAATAAGACCTTCAATTTGCTTTCAGAAAAATCAGTTTGTGTTGCTGTAGCATGGCAAAATTCAGGTGAAAAAAAATAAATCTCTCTGATTGGGCACTCCTGGGCTGCCCGACATTCATTTTATTCCCCCTCTACAGATGTAGACTAACCCTGCAGTTTTAACTCCTAAAATCCTAGAATGGGTTGGGTTGGAAGGGACTTTGAAGATCATCTAGTTCCAACCCCCCTGCCATGGGCAGGGACACCTCCCACTAGAGCAGGTTGCTCAAAGTCCCATCCAATTTCATTTTAACTTTTCCAGATAAACAATGACTGGCAGAAAAAACACGTAATGTCACCTTTCAAACAATGAAAACTAAATTAAAAGTGTATTTGCTATAGTTTTTTTTTCCCTTTAATTGATTTCTCCCAATTTATCAGCCTCTATCAGCTTGGCTCAAGAAAAACTGGACGTGGAATCAAATGTACCATCACTACACACAAAATTCCCATCTAAGGTTCAATAAACACCCTGAGAGTTGTCCAGGATGACAAATTGTTCATTATATAGGCAATACTATTTTTGAACATATATAAATATACATATTGGGCCAAGTCTGTAGCATTTTTGATGGTTTTTTCCCCACCTACCCACACGAACCCATATTTATCTCTATGCATTCTTTCCTCTCCTGCAGTTCTGATGATGGAATTACCTTTCACAACCAAACTGGCAGATGTTTTCTTATCACCAGCTTCAAATGTAATGACCCCCGAGTCCTTCAGTGAGAGTTTTTTCAACGTTAGCAGGTGATATCCACCAGGCTGAGACTGGATCTCATTAAGTTCATTGGTATGGAGTGGGGTCTTATCCAAAAACCACTGCACTTTGCTACAGTCTACGGGAGAGATTCTGCACTTGAACATGGCAGAGTCTCCTTCTAACACAGTGACATCTTCCAGGTCTTCTGTTATTAGCACTTTCTGGCCTGAAAGGAACATAGACACATCAATTACTGGAACCTTCAGTTTCTAGCATGGAAAAAACTCCAAGGTTTCCCACATGAGCATTTCACACAAGAACCACATTGATGATACAGAAGATTGAAACAATTCCCCTTGTTATTGAACACAAAAACCATTCACAGATAGTATATACGGGACACACACCAAAATAAGATGAAGACAACTCAAAGCACCAGAGCACATAGAGCAGAGCAAGGGGCCAGTGCAGCACAAACCCAGTTCCTCCTACTGGAACCACCTGGAAAGGCTGAAATGATGCAGCTCTGGCAGCATCACTGGGCTCTAGACCTCACTAAGCAGATGGTCCCTCCCATGATAACCCACCTGGTTTTCCAGAGCAGAAATAACTCGCTTTCCATAGGACCACCCAGCCTCCCACCTTCCTGGAGCTTAACCCAACCATAAACACAATAAGTTGAGTGTCTGACTGCAGCATAAATAGAAACAAAACAGCCCTGAAAGCCTGTCTGTATAGATATAGATAGAAATACACCTAACTATCCATAAATAAACAAACTAAATAAGGTTATCACCCTATACAAAGATAGATCTGATGTTTCTCCTACTTACAAAACCAGCACGGGGCATTTTCACTTTTATCTTGAGCTTTGTGACAGGGAAGGGTTTTTTCACCCAGAAAAGCTGGTGGTAGAGACCTCACAGTGAATCCAGGTAGCTCAGCTCCTGAGGTCATGGTGGGGATTGAGCACACACTTCTTTGCCTCTCAGGGCTGCTCTAGCAGATGATCAGAGGTGGAGGAGTCTGACTTTACCTCCTAGTCTTTAACTATAATAATTAAAGATGTTGACACCATCACTGCATCTCCATGTAGCTATTTCTTGAGCATTCCTCCTATTCTCTTCATTGTTTCAATTTCAGCTCAAGGGTTTTTTCCCCAGTTGGGGCTCCAGTGATGGAACTACGAGGTTCCTTCCCCTTCAGTACTACCCTGCTCTTAGCATTGGCCACCACAGCTCATCTACTGCCCAGAGCATCATTAGCATTGGCCACCACAGCTCCTTTACTGCCCATAACATCAAATAACAGCTGCTGGGTTGGGCTCTTCACCTGGAGATTTGGTTGCACTCTCCATTTCTAAGGTGCATTCAAAGATCCTTGGACCACTCATTCACCCATCCTCTTAGAAACCACCACTGGAAAGAGGCATCAAGAGAGGGAGAAAAGTTTGGAGGCAGAATAATTTTTGCCTCATCTAACAGCAGGTCATCAAATGTTCACACAGGAACTCCAGCCTCTCCTCACACCAGTGTTTTGGGGTTTCAATCATACCCAGAGTACTCCAGGTGTAACTGCTTCAAATTTACAAGTTGCTCTGTGTGTCCAGCTCCTTATTACTATGGTTTTGTCCATAGTGTCATGTCATGGAATCATAGAACCATTTATGTTGGAAAAGGCCTCTTGGGTCATCAAGTCCAACCTTCATCCAACATCTCCCTGACCCCTAGACCATGTCTCGAAGTGCCACATCTACTCTTTTTTTGAGCCCCTCTAGGGATGGTGACTCCATCACCTCCCTGGGCAGCCTGGTCCGGTGCCTGACCACACTCTTCCTAACATCCAATCTAAACCTCCCCTGGTGCAACTTGAGGCCATCACCTCTTGTCTTGTCATTGGTTACTTGGGAGAAGAGCCCAACCCCAGCCTCACCACAACCTCCTTTGAGGTAGTTGTAGAGAGCAATGAAGTCTCCTCTCAGCCTCCTCTTCTCCAAGCTAAACAACCCCAGTTCCCTCAGGTGCTCCTCATACAACATGTTCTCCAGACCTCTCACCACCTTTGTTGCCCTTCTCTGCACCTGCTCCACCTCACCATGAGTGAGACCAGAAATCAGTGGATCTACTCCCCTTATGCTGAGATCTAGATCTACCTGTGCACCTAATGTCTCCTGTTGGAGAACTGGGCTGTACAATCACATTCCCCTCATTCATACCTTGAACAACAAGCTTGGCTCTGGACTGGGCATCCCCGATGTCACAGGTGTAAGTGTCACTGTCACTTTTCTCCAGGTTCTTTATGGTCAGCTGGAGGACTTGTCCTGTCTGTGAGATCTCATATTTCCTGCCCACCCTGAGCTCAGCGATGCCTTTTCTCCACACCACTGAGGGTGCAGCTCTCTCACTCTGGCACATAAAAACTGCAGTTCCACTCTCATCAGCTTTCAGATCTGAGAGTTCCTTGACAAAATAATTTGGCTTTTCTGAAAGTGAAGAAGAAAGAGACAGAGGTAGATTTGTTACCCAAAGAATGGTGGTCTTGAATCACTTCTGCCCCTACTTGTAGAATCACACAATATAGAGTCATAGAATTGTTTTGGTTGGAAGAAACCTTTAAGATCACCAGCTCCAACCATCAGCTCTACCAAATCCACCACTAACCCCTGTCCCTCAGCACCACATCTCCACAGCTTTGAAACCCCTCAAGGGATGGGGACTCCAGCACTGCCCTGAGCAGCCTGGGCCAGCCCTTGCCATAAAGAAATTGTTCCTTATGTCCAACCTAAACCTCCCCTGGTGCAACTTGAGGCCATTTCCTTTCATCCTATCAGATGGAATGGATCTAAGAAGATCACCAAGTCCACCTCTTATCACAGGACATATCAGGTAAAGAATTTCCAGGAAAATTTGATGCCATTGTACAGGTACTGGTGAGGTTCATTTTGCAGACCTCGTATGGTTTTGATCACTCCTAGTCAAAAAAGACTAATTCAAATGTCCAATTTTGATTGGCTTATTATATACCACATAAGATACTTCAATACCTACAAGGTATTTTTTTTTCAGAGTTTAAAAAACTTTAATCATATTTTGAAAACTAAAAATCGATCCCACTTAGGGAGATAGAATAGAAGAACATCTCCCATGGCTCGTAGAACATCTCCCATGGCTCGTAGAACATCTCCCATGGCTCGTAGAACATCTCCCATGGCTCGTAGAACATCTCCCATGGCTCGTAGAACATCTCCCATGGCTCGTAGATATTTACCCCCAAGTCTGTACACATCAGTTTGCTCCAACTGACCTTGCACTGTGATCCTGGCTGTTGTTTTGGACTCCTCTGTCTCACAGGTGTACTCCCCACTGTCCTTCACCGTGGAGTCATGGATGATCAGGGTGGCCCGTGTGCCCTCTTGGTGCATCTCATACTTCTGGCTCTTTCGGATGGCTTTGCCATCCTTGTACCACCTGATGCTCACGTCAGGCTTTGACAACTCACAGCTCAGGCTGATGTCCTGCCCTGCTGCTGATGTTTTATCCTCCAGCTGCTTGGTAACCTCAGTAGGTTTCTCTGAAGAGAGATGAAGGGGAAAGAAAAGCAAAGGAACTTTGAATACAAACCATGATCACTGTATTTTTGGAGATTTTGTGATGCAAATATCCAGCAAATTTTCACATTCCCCAATGAATTATTCATATTATGCTAGAGAAGAGAGGAGAAAAGCAGTTTTGTTCTTTAATACATATTAATTGCAGATCTGGGCTCTCAATGAATATTAATTATTGCTTGCAGGGACTGAGGATGTGTCCTGGTGGCATCAGTTCAGGGGATGTCATTTTGCCATCACTGAAGCTACTCTAGAGTGGGATCTATCTCATCTTTGCTATAGAGACACTCAGTCAACAGCCAGCAATGATCTGCTAAGTTCAGGCAACGGACTTCAAGGAACAATTAATTTTCTCTTAAATAAATTTAGTTACAGATGATGAACAATGTCTGGAAACTACCTTATTTCTTCTCTCCACTGACTGCACAAGGAGCCTCAGGTGATTCTCTCAGACACACACAGGCTGAGCTGTAATTGTACAATTACACTACCCAGTGTATTCTGCAATTCTCAAATATTTATGAGATTTTCAGCCTTTCATTTGTTTTCAGGGAAAAAATAAATCTCAGTGCTCCAAGGCTCACAGAGAAGGTTGATATTGACTTTGATTATAAGTGATCTTATATTTAAGAGTTTGTCCTTGTGGTTTGCTGACACACCTTATGGAAAACACCCAAAAAATTAAACCCCAGAACCTTTCTGACCTCCTCACCTTTCACAACCAGAGAAGCCTTGGAGGTCAGACCACGAGCAGTGAAAATGACTTCCCCAGAGTCATCAGGAACCACACTTTGGATGTGGAGTGTGTATTTGCGACCCATGTTAGAGGCTTTAAACCTCCCACCACTCTCCACTTGGCTCCCCTTCAGTGTCCAGTTGAAGTCACCGATGCTTTCGTGGGACAAAATGCACTCAAAGGTGCAATCTTCCCCCTCCTGGATCTCAGTGTTCTTCAGCCGTTTGGTGATGCCAATGTTCAGTTCTGGAAGGCAAAACAACAGGTTAATACAAGAAAAGGTTTTTATGGTTGACATGAGGAGTGGTGTTGACATTTTTAACTCATCAGACTGGTTTATCTACTGGATTGGCAGGACATCATTTCATTCCTTAGAGATATTTGACATGGGAAGGATTTCTCAGATATTATCCACTTAGAATCACCATAAAGCTGTAGAAAAAGAGAAACGTGGATCTCCTGGCCTTGTTCTGGAAGGACTTAATGAAGAACAGCTCACTCGGTGGAGAAGAGTCAAGATTCAATGAGCTAAAAGGGAGAAAAGCCCCTGGGATGTTGTGTGAAATTTTTTCTCCATGCTAGTAAGAGAAATGGGATGTTTGTATTTGTTGATTTGTTGCCATCCTACTACCCACACCACAAATTCAAATTTATCTCAATATCAATATGAGTTTTAAAGCCAATTCTCCTTCCTTCAAGCAGCCACAAGAATGAGAGGACAGGTTGAACTGCTGGGTTCTTCAACAGACTATATTGTCCTGGTTCTCTGTTCCTACAACAGGCTCTGAACTGGTAGCCCAAAAATGTCAAACACAAGCTACTCAGGGTTCTTTTGTTTGGGTTCTTCATTGAGCTTTTTGTTATTGAGAAGTTATTTGCTCTTCTGGGAGGACTTCTGCATCTTATAGGAAAACATTTCATTGTCACTACACTCTTGACACCTGATTTTCACTGAAACACCAGCTATGTTCACATCAAAGAGCAACAGGAACTGTTCAGACAATGTTGTGTGAGGCTTATGGAGGAATAGGTGGGAGATAAAGTGACCAAACCCACCCATATTTGCAGCAACCCTTGTCTGGCCATCACCTACCACACTTACCCTGAACGCTGACCTTTGACTTGGCCACATCAGTGCCAATATCACAGGTGTATAAACCTGCATCTGTCTTTTCCAGGTCATGGATGAGGAGGCACAAGGTCTTCCCAGACTGTGTCTGCTCGTACTTGCTCCCAGCAGTGAGCATCACACCATCCTTTTTCCAAACAGGTTTGACCTTCTCCTTGGAGACTTCACACTCCAGTTTAATCACCCCTCGCTCCTCACCAAAAACATCATCCAAGGCCTTCATGAAGACAGCAGGCTTCTCTGAAGGTAAACAAGGAGAACAGAGAACAACCAGGATATTTCAGTTGGGACATTTTCAGTTGAGACCTTTTCAGTTGCCACCAAATATTTAGAGAGAGCTCCAGTGAACCCTTGGTAACGTCGCTGATACCAACGTGAACCTAAAACATTCTCACACCTCATGGTTGGAATGAGATCGAGGGAAATCAGATTTATTAATGGGAGGATGTAGGGAAGGAGAGAAGGAACCTGCATTGCCATGGACAGAGGGTGATATTCAGTGGCCACCTCCCACTAGATCAGGTTGCTCACAGCCCCATCCAGCCTGGCCTTCAACATTTCCAGGGATGGGGCTTCCAGCACCTCTCTGGGCAACCTGGGCCAGTGTCTCCCCACCCTCCTGGGGAAGAACTTCTTCCTAATGTCTCATCTGAATCTCCCCACCTCTAGTTTTGATTCGTATGGAAAATAAGAGCTCCTTTCACCTCTTATCTACATTCAGGAGGAGTGTGACCACGACCCACCTATCACCTTCAGACGCACGCTCTCTGACACCTTGTCTGACTTCATCATCACCGTGCCAGCGTCCTCAGGCTTGACCTGCTTCATCGTCAGCATGTAGCAGTTGCCAACGTTCCTGATGTCATTGAAGTTGTTGGTGTAGAGGAGGGTGCCGTTGAGGAACCACTCCACATCCTCATCATCATGGGACAGCTCGCAGGAGAAGACAGCAGAACTTTCTTCTTCTATTTCCACGTCCTGAAGGTGTTTGAGAACTTCTACGTTGCGGGCTGTAGGAAACCAAGGGGCACCATCACTGTTACCATAAATCAGTGCAAAAAAAATTGATTTCATGGCATTTAGAATTTATTAGATGGTTTAGTCTGGTCTAATGGGTCATTACCTTTCATTTACTTGGTTCTGCACTTGGCCCAACAAAAACAACCCATGAAAAAGAATATATTGTCCAGAACCCACAATTTCTACACATCAAACTGTTTTTTTTTTCTTTTTAATTTAAAAATAAGTCTTTCTAAAATGGTAATAACATCACAATGATGTCTAAATACCCACAGAGCTCTAATCCCTGTGTGCTCATCACTCCACACATTTTATAACTAAGTTGTCCCTGACTCATTGCCAGGGAAACACAGAGGGTGAGATGAAGACAAAGGGTTTGGCCTCAAAGAGCAAGGAAAAAGAGATTCAGCAGCTTGCTCAGGTTTGACAACAGGAATTTAATTCTCTTCTTCCCCAGTCCTTGGCCAGAGGTTTCTCTCTGCAGCTTCTCCACTCATGAAATGCTGTTTCTCAAGGACTAGTGGAGCTCAAAGGAGGGTTTGGGAGCATTAAATCATTTTGTCATTTGGATGAACCTCTGCAAGGCCAAGCTGTTATCAGAAGCTGCTGCCCAGGCTTCTGGAAGTGATTCCATGGCTCATCTCCAAGTCTTGCTGGAAGTGACACAGCAATCAGCTTTTCCTACAGTTCCACCAGAGGTGGAGAACCAGCTAAAAATAGTGTCATATCCAGATGAGGTAGGACATCATTAGGAGTAACAAACATAGAGCAGATATTAAAGCTGACACGGTGGTCAGGAGATGAAAACCACAGCTGAGATCAACAGAAGCAAAGTTTAACATAATGGACATTTTTAGCTAGAAGTACCAGAGTTCCAGTTCCTCAGATGAGATAAAAAATGATGTGTCTTGAGAAGGACACATGAATTTCTGCCTTACCCATATGCTGACCTTCTACATGTATTTCCTACTTCATGGCAAGTGCCATATTTCAGTATCATGGACTATCAGCCCAGTGCATAGAATCATAGAATGTTTGAGGCTGGAAGGGACCTCTAGAGGTCATCTGCTCCAACCTCCCTACACAAGCAGGGACATCTCTACCTAGGGCAGGCTGCTCAGAGCCCCAGCAAGCATAATACAGTCAGTTCATTTGAGATACTGCATTTACATAGAAGACAACTGTGGGAATCTACCTCTACTCAAGGAGAAACCCAGAACAAAATCCTGAACCATAAAGATATAGGATGGTTTGAGTTGGAAGGGACCTTTAAAGGTCATTTAGTCCAATCACTTGCACTGAACAGGGACATCTGCAACTAGAGCAGGTTGCTCAGAGCCCCGACCAACCTGATATGGAATGTTCCCAGGGATGGGGCATCAACCACCTCTCTGGGCAACCTGAGCCAGTGTCTCACCACCCTCAGCATCAGAAATTCTTCCTTAGAGCTACTCAACAGGCAACCCCCCCCTGCTGCAAACTCCTGGTACCTTCAACAGTCAGGGTGGCTTCAGTCTCGGCATTCCCAGCCCTGCACTTGTACACACCAGCATCTTCAGGCTTCACCTTCAAAATCTTGAGCTCTGCCGAGTGCTGCTCCCGTTTGATCTTGTACTTCTCGGAGGGCTCGATGGGCGTGTGGTCCTTGAACCACTTCACCACCTTTGGAGAAGGCCTGAAGTCACAGGAGAGGATGACCGAGTGGCGCTCCAGGGCTGTCTTGTCCTCCATCTTCCTGGTGATCTGTATGTGGTAATCTGGAACCCAAGCATTGGGGAAGAAGAAAGGATCAATCTGAAGAAGAAGAAAGTTTCTAATCATGTCAATTGATTTCATGTCCATCCTTCACAACTTTGTGAATTGCTCAGAAGATGCTTCAGGTCGTTACAGAACTGATTTGCTTTGAGTCTAAAGCATCCTGATGATCTATAGGGATAATACTGCGTGGTATTATCATTATAATACCAAATGCATGGTCCAGTTCTGGCTCAGTGCTCACTGAATTGCTCCCTGATTGAAGTTTTTATTCCAGTAAGAGCAAATTAAAGTCAAAACAAGGACTTCGGGATGTGATTGGAGAGATTTTCTGTGGTGACAGCGGAAGATGAAAAGCCTTGAAGCTCTGTCTCAGATCAAGTCAATGACAAAGTGGATTAAGTAAATGAGCTATCAAGCTTGTCTAGTTCAGAAATGGGGCAAAATAAACACTCCTGGCAAATTTCAGCTGGTTTGTCCTCTTTGGTAAAGTCAAGAATAAAAAAATCCCAAACAAATCAAACAACTCAGTCTTAGCTCAATAGATTTGAATACCAGGCACATCAAACTCATTTAATCAGATCCCTTCCTAAGTCCTTCTCTGTCTCACTTTCATGAATCCAACTAGGAACTAAGCACATCTTCCAGGAACCTCCACATTTCCAAGACCCCAGCCAGTGGAGCCTACACATTAGATAGGAATCATGGAAAATCACTTTCCAGTGGCTGTGAGGGAAGATCTCTCAGGATGTAATCAAGTCAGGACACATCACATTACCTCTGACAAGCAGGTTTGCTGTGGATTTTGATTTGCCAATGGAGAACTGAATGGTGCCTGTCATGTCAGCACTGGTTTTCAGAATGGTCAGCTTGTGGATGGTGCCTTCTTGCTGCATGATGATGTTTCTACCAGCCTGCAGGACTTCTCCACGTAGAGACCACTTGGGGGGCTTCACGGATGGGATGGAGATCTCACATTCAAACATGGCTTCTTCTGGTTCAGTCACATCCTCATCACACAGCTCCTTGACTATATTAATGGATTGCTCTGGATGCAGGAGTGGGAAAGCAGGGATTTAGGAGTCATGAAAGAACAATTTCATCAGCATCCTGCACATCATATCATCTTTACTGCACTTACTGGCTCAAAAGGCCTTAAAACATTTTTTTTTGCATAAAAATAAACATATCTTCCTGGTAACAGGTAAGACTGAGACTGTGACACTGACTCAAAAGAAAACCTTTTTTGGGGACAACAAACTTTCTCCAGTACATCTGATGAAATTCCTGTTCCAGAGTAGTTTCTTAGGAGAATCATAGAATGGGTTGGGTTGGAAGGGACCTTAAAGATCATCTAGTTCCAACCCACCTGACCATGGGCAGGGACAACTCCCACTAGACCAGGTTGATCAAAGCCCCATCCAACTTGGTCTTGAACACTTCCAGTGGTGGAGCAACCACAACGTCCCTGGGCAACCTGTTCCAACATCTCACCATCCTCATAGTGAAGAATTTCTTCCTAATTTGCAATATAAGTCTATCCTCTTCCAGTTTGAGCCAATTAACCCTCATCCTATTACTACAAACCCTTGTAAGGGTCCCTCACAGCTTTCCTGTAGGTCTTCTTCAGGTACAGGAAGGCTGCAATGAGGTCTCCCTGGAGTCTTCTCTTCTCCTGTACCATATATTCATTTTCTAGGGTGCTCTTGCCCTTATAATCCCAACCAGAAGCACTATCAATGGACTTCAGAAGGAATCAATATTGAATTAAAATAGTTTTTAAGTGCTATTGTGTTTTCAAAATAACTGACAAGGACTTTTTTGAATCAGCCAATCCTTCCAATGCATCCCAGAGGGGGGATAAAAAATGGTTTCCTACCTTCAACGAAGAAATTAGCACTGCTCTTGTCATCAAAGGCATCACAGGTGTACGTGTCCTCATCTTCATAGTCTGCATCATTGATGATGAGCTTCCGATAGACCCCGTCACTCACCATCTCATACTTGTCACTAGGGTGGATTTCAATGTTCTTCTTGAACCACCTCACTTTGGCGTTGGCACGGGACACTTGGCACTCCAGGAACCCTCGGTGCTTCTCCAGGGCAATCTTGTCTCTCAAAGGCTTCACAATTTTTACAGGTAGTTCTACAAGGAGTCCCCAAAAAGATGGAATCATCAGCAGAGTTGGAAAGGTGCCAATTAAAAACTCATCAGCAATATTTCTGTTATGGATGATGACAGGAATCCCCACTGTGCTAAGCACTCAACTAACATGCAGTAAATGAAGGGATAATGAAAGGAAAGAGATTTTATCCCTATTTTAGCTCTTCCATGGATGAACTGCAGAGATGATGGGTGATTTACTCAACACTGCAAAGCCAGGGGCTGGTCTCAGATTTCCTGAGCTCCCCATCAGTGTGTTAATTCAAATTCTCTCTGGCTTTATCACTATCTCTATATTTAAGTGAAACACATGAAAAAAATGCTGTATTCTTTTCAAACATACACCAGAAAGAGAAAATGCAGGAGAAACTCAGCCTAAAGCTTTTTGTCACAGAAAACAGAACATTAGGGGTTGGAAGGGACCTTGAAAGACCATCTAGTCCAACCCCCCTGCCAGAGCAGGATCACCTAGAGCAGGTCACACAGGAACACATCCAGGTGGGTTTGGAATCTCTCCAGAGAAGGAGACTCCACAACCTCTCTGGGCAGCTTGTTCCAGTGTCTGCCACCCTCACCGTGAAAAAGTTCTTCCTTATGTCATCCCTCAAAGTTCAAGCATGACTTTTGATGTCTTAGGGTACAAAATCAACTTTCTGAGGAAATAAATTCTGTGATTCAGCAAAAATTAATTCCCCACAATGAGGTTGGTATTTCCCTTGCAGGAATTTTTCTTTCCTCTCGGTGTTATTTAATTTTCTTCACATCAAAAGTGAGGGAAGTTGGTTGGTTTGTGATGTAAGAGCTTAAGCAGCACTGGGATAAAAAGCATTATTACCTTTCACAGTAAGGTGGGCACGAGATTCTGCCTTTTCTGCTACAAACTTGATCTCTGCTGCATCTTGGACTTCAACGCGTGTGTAAGTCAGGGAATAGGTCCTTCCTGAGAGGAGACACATGAGCAGACATTGCTTCCCTGGAGCAAAGAGCATTGCTCTCCAAGGCACACTGCCAGGCTGAGCATTGCTCATCTGCTTCAGTGCATCACCACCTGCTCTGGTGGCAGCCAACCCTATGTCCATGTCCCTTTATCAAAAGTTGATCTAACCCAAGCTCCTCCAAGGACTGGCAAAATGTGGTCCCCACCATCTGAAACAGAAGGATCCCACCCAGTGGCAGATGATACAAATTCCTACCCACTGCTGGGTGGTGGGATGGCACCAAATTCACCTTCTTGAAGTTCCCACCATGTCCCAAAACCAAAGGGCAACTTTCTGCTAAAACTTCTTGATTTTGAAGGTCAGAACCTTCTTCCTAGTCTCCCATATCATCATCTCCTCCAACCCACCCCTGTCCAAGGAGGAGATCCCCCTTTTTCATCCTACCATCTTGACGCATTCGGATGTTGTCGGCAGCCTTCAGCTTGTTGTCGTTTTTGTACCACTGGGTTTGGACCTCATCGTGTGATATCTCACAGATGAAAGATGCACTCTCGTATTCATTCACTTCCACATCTTCCAGGGGCTTGACAATCTTGATATCTCGGGCTGTGAAATCAGAGACAAATATTTATTTGGGGTTCCTCCACAACTGCATGTTCTGCCTAGGAGATATCTCTGCTCCAGAGGTCCCTGAGCTCAATATAATCCTCTTTAGCTCTGCAGCTTTGCACTAATTTACACCAGAACACACCCATATTTCTGTGCTACTGCAGCTCTTCCCTTTTGAAGGGAAATCCACCTTGGATCAGCCTCAGGACCAGAGCTCAGATGCCCATCAGCCAAGTGTTCAAATAGCAACTCATCCCCATCACCAAGTCAGGGAGAAAAGGGGAGTTCAAGAGAGCAATGGAACAGGGCAGATGTTCATTAAGAAATTGCTGAACCCAAGCGGCCACATGAGGACAGCATCTAGTAAGAAATCAGAAAGAGCTGATTTGTCTTTTCAGATCATAGAATCAGAGTGGTTTGGGTTTGAAGGGACCTTAAAGAGCATCTACTGCCAACCACCTGGGACACAACCCACTAGACCAGGTTGGTCAGGGCTCCATCCAACCTGACCTTGAATAATTTCAGGGATAGAGCACCCACAGCTTCCCTGAGAAACCTGTTTAGTGTCTCACCACCCTCACAATAAGAATTTCTTCCTAATATCTAATCTAGATCTACCCTCTTCCAGTTTAAGCCCATTAACCCTTTGTCTATCACTGCACTCCCTGATAAAGAATCCCCATCATCTTTCCTGTAGGACTCCTTTAAGTACTGGAAGGCTGCTATAAGGTTTCCCAGAGCCTGCTCTTCTCCAGGATGAACTCAACACCTCTCTCAGCCTGTCCTTATAGGGAAGATGCTCCACTAATCATCTTCATGGCCCTCCAGACACCCCTCTGAAAAATACCATCTGCCAGGGCACCACAGACCTGTCCATTCAGTAAGTGGCCTTCAACACCAGCTTATCTCTGATGCTTCAGAGCCTGGTGACAAAACACATCTGGCACTTGCCTGGTTGCACAGCGCAACACACGGAGGGGAAAAAACTGTCTTGAAAATAAAGGAGAGATGTAGGCAGAAAGAATAAGGTTTTCATAGAATTGTCAGGGTTGGAAGGGACCTCAAAGATCATCTAGTTCCAACCCCACCCAGGGCTTGTCAAGTCCCTGTATCCAGGTAAAGCCCCCCTGTGACTATGGCAGAAGCTAAATCAGACCATGTCAACACCAGCCATTGAACCCCTGCTTTGTGCCAGGCTCTCCACTCTTTGCTAACTCATGAATCTAGATGCACCATTCCAGTTCCACAGACCAGAAATCACTTATTATAAATGGGAAACTAAGTTAACACCTCTTCCAAATACTCCTCCAAGGATAGAGCAAGCAGAGGACATCTCTTGCAGCACCTTCTCACTGGGAAAAGAAATTTCTCCAACATAACAGACTATCCATGAAGCTTTCCTTTCTCTGCAGTCAAAAATCCTGCAGTAGATGTGATTTCCTACTTCATTCACACATACCATGGACCTTTAGGGTAGCTGAGGTCTTGTCTTCAGCAGCTTCACACGTGTAGGTTCCTTGGTCTTCATATTCACACTTGTGAATAACGAGGCTCCTCTTATTCCCCTGGGAAATAATTGCCACTTTTTTGCTTTGCCGGAGCTCCTTCCCATCCTAGAAGGGAAAAGACCAAAGCCAGATCAACATCAACTCTTCTACATCTGCAGCAAGCAAAACATTCAGATCTCTGCTTAATTCACCCTTCTCATTGGACTTAACAGAACTGGTCTTACTGGATGTTGAAATTTAAGCACAGTGCAATGTTCTCAAGAAGTAGGAATGGCTGAAGAACATCCATAAATTTTGGTTGCCCTCAGGCACCTATGTGAAGGCTTGAGGCACTACACAAGGTTGGCAATAAGCCCCTTCAGACATTGCCTTGAAGAAATGGTGTTATCCTCATTTAAGAAAAGCATCATAGGGTTGGTTTTGGTTAGAAGAGATCTTTAAGATCATGAAGTCCAACCATTAACCCAGTACTATCAAGTCCACCACTAAACCATGTCACTGAGCACCACATCTCCACAGCTTTGAAACCCCTCCAGGGATGGGGACTCCCATCTTTTTGTGCCAATAGAATCATAGAATTGGCAAGTTGGAAGGGACCTCAAAGCTCATCTCGTTCCAACCCCCCTGCCATGGGCAGGGACACCTCCCACTACAGCAGTTGCTCACAGCCCCAGCCAGCCTGGCCTTCCAAATGTCCAGGGATGGGGCTTCCCCCCCCTCTCTGGCCAACCTGGGCCAGTGTCTCCCCACCCTCCTGGGCAAGAACTTCTTCCTAACCTCTCATCTGAATCTCCCCACCTCTAGTTTTGACCCATTCCCCCCAGTCCTACCACTACCCAACAGCCTAAAAACTCAACAAACACACCCAGTAAATAAATGACACAGAGAAGGGTGCACCTGGCAAGCAAATGGACATAAGGACAAGACAGCAATGATAAGAGTTGTACAACAAAGGTTCAGACTCATGTCCCCTAGAAATAAAATTAAAGGCTCTCATCCCCCTCCAGAGAAGTCAGAAATTGAAATATCAATATCCATTAAGGGCTCTACCTTGAACCATTTGACATTGACGTTGGGCCTGGACAGCTCACACTCGAATGTGACCTTGTCCTTCTGAGTTACATTGGCATCCACCAAAGGTTTGCTGATTTTCACAGGCAACTCTGAAATAAAGGAAAGTCCAGTTAGTGAGGAATTAGGTCTCCAGGACCATCTGACACAAGTAGCAATCATAGAATTAGGCTGGAAGAGATCTTTAAGATCATCAAGTCCAACCATCAACCCAACACTGCCAAGTCCACCACTAAACCATGTCACTAAGCAACACATCTACATAGGGATGGGGCCTCCACCACTGCCCTGGGCAGCCTGGGCCAGCCCTTGACAACCCTTTCCACGAAGAAATTGCTCCTCATGTCCAACCTAAACCTCCCCTGGTGCAACTTGAGGTTGTTTCTTCTTGTCCTATCGCTTGTTCCTTGGGAGAACAGACCAACCCCCACCTCACCACAATCTCCTTTCAGGGAGTTGTCAAGAGTGAGAAGGTCTCCCCTGAGCCTCCTTTTCTCTAATGAACAGACAGACTCTGGCTTCCATGCTTAATAAAACTTGTGACCACAAAACCATTGTCTTGAGCACATTATCCTGAGTGCTCTGTGGTCAAGGATGCTCCAATAATCCTGTTGACATTAGAAGGATACATGGACAATGGTCCAGTGCTAAACACCTTTTGTAGCTACAAGAAAAGCTTGTTCCTCTCTCAGAAGCTCACTCTCTGGCTCAGAAGACATCATGGTCCCACACCAACCAGGGCCTGAGACTTTGGGGTCTGTGTACCTGTCACAGTGAGCTTCCCTGATGTGTGGATGCCCTCTGCTTTGAAGGAGATGAGTCCTGCATCTTCCAGGGTCAACGAGGAAAGCGTCAGTGAATGTTTCTTGCCCAGGACACCAGCACTGACAGTTGGTGAAGGCTTCAGGCGAACACCATCCTTCTGCCAGGTCCCCTCCACGTCCTCATGAGACACCTCCACCTCGAAGGTGGCTGTTCCTTTCTCAGGAACCTCGAGGGGCTGAAGACCTTTCACCAGCTTGATCTGCCTCACTGAAAGAAAATACAATAAGGACAAGTTGGAGACCTCACACCAACTTTTTCAAAGGTTTTCAAAGCAGCAACAGTTGGGAAATGGTAGAACTTTTACAGGATTTATTTTAGCGGTGTCCAGAGATTTGAAATCTCATCCTCATATTCCCAGTATAATTCCTGTTATATTTAATTGACCCATTTATGCTTTTCCCTGAAGTGTATTAGAGGAGGGACCACTTTATCCATGACTTAATCTTCCACAAACATCTCCTCCTGGTCACTACTTCCCATAGATATTCATAGATATTCAGACATTTGCTGGCTTGAGCAGCTCTGTTGTTTTTAGGATCTCCTGACATCTTAAGATCAGAACAGATCTTTTGATGAAGCAACTTTCATTTTGACAGATTTTGACACAGCTACTTCTTATTTACCAGTCCCAGACTGTGAGCATTTAAAGAACTTCTGCTGACCTCAATGTAAGCTTCAACATGTTCTACAGAAAAGAGGCCATTTGCTTAAATGCCAAAAAATGGAGCATAGTTTTAGACCTCTAGACTTTTAGAGTCTTGCTTTGGCTGTAGAGCAGTTCAAGAGCTCAGTGTCGTCTCAGCTGGAGGACTTGGATGCAGGATACATATCATAGAACCATAGAATGTTTGAGGCTGGAAGGGACCTCTAGAGGGCATCTGGTCCAACCTCCCTACACCAGCAGGGACATCTCTACCTAGGGCAGGCTGCTCAGAGCCCCAGCAAGCCTGACCTTGAAGGACTCCAGGGATGGGGCCTCCATCCCCTCTCTGGGCAGCCCATTCCACTGATCTATCACCCTCAATTAAAGAGCTTTTTTCTAATATCCAGTCTAAATCTCTCCTTTCCCAGCTTAAAACCATCACTTCTTGTCCTGTCATTACAAACCCTTTTGAACAGACCTTCTCCTGCCTTTACCTAGCCCCCTTCAGGTACTGGAAGGTCACTATAAGGTCCCCCTGGAGCCTTTTCTTCTCCAGCCTGAAATATAGTCTAGTGAGACTCTTGTATACGGCCCCTTTCCTATTGCATCACTTAACTAAGCCTTGGAGGATCATACACTAAAAGAATTCTCTGCTATAATGAGCTGATTCCCCTTTTTGGCCCCTTCTCAGATCACCTTGAGTTTCCATCACTGTGATGCCATCTCAGTTCATTGACAGAGGAGCTGCTTCTTTACAGTGACACTAAGTGCAAGTGATGAGAATGCAGCTGGGAAGCACAAAGCAAAACCCTCTCTCTCCACCAGAATAGGAAGCTCACAAACCAGAGGCAGATACAGATTTGTGCTTGCACAAAACCACTGTTGACAGCTGACGACCCAATTACTTCCTATATAAACACTCTCCCATCATTTTTGTTTTTTACTGCTTGGCTACAGCAACAGTCAGTGCCCAAAACCAGGTGTAACTGGGTCTACAACCAACAGCTGAGACACCCTCTTGGAAAGAATGTGAATCATAGAATTATAGAGTCGTTTGGGTTGGAAGGGACCTCAAAGATCATCTAGTTCCAACCCCCTGGACATGACAGGGACACCTCCCACTAGACCAGGTTGCTCCAAGCCCCATCCAACCTGGCCTTGAACACCTCCAGGGATGGAGCATCCACATGAACCCTGGGCAGCCTGTGCCAGTGTCTCAGCACCCTCAGGCTAAAGAATTTCCTTCTAAATTAGTCTGACCCAGAAAAAAATGCCTTGGGGTGTCATGTGTGAAAGACCAGAGCAGCAAACTGCTCCTCACTGCATTGCCTCCCTCCAAGGCATTGTGACTGTGGAAATGTCCTATTTTTTCATCTTCTGTGGACCCAGTTCATCCCATTTAACTGAGATATAATAAACCTGCTTCTAGCTCTAAATCAGGACCATAGTCACTCATGGTTCCTTGAATACTCAGGCTCTGCAGAAGGGAATTCAGTGATTTTAAACTAAGATTTTAAACACTCCCTGGAGGTATTTTCTTCTCCGTTAGCTACAGAAGGAGCTGCAAGTAATGTGCTAGATGAAGCATCATGAATCCAAGACTTATCTATGAGATGCTAGTCACTGCCAATGTCTTTTTTCCAAGAGCTACTCAGTTTGGGGACAAAAGATGATCAACCATCAATAGAATTGATAAGTGCCCCATATCAGGAGGTTAAACAGTGAGAGTTTTAAGATTGAGGATGAAGCTGCCTTAGCAGTACAGGGGAGGTGTTTGACAAACCCTCCTCTGTATGAATTCCAACAGAAGACCATAATATTATAAGGCTGGAAAGACCTAGAAAAATCATCCAGGCCTCCTCTCCTGCTCTGGGACACATCTCTTTATATCACCCCAGACAGATATTTCACTAACCTCTTCTTAAACCTATGATAGAGTCTCCGAGGCCTCTCCAGCCAAACTGTTCCATTACCCAACCATTAAAAAGCTTTTTTATAGTACAACCTGGATCTCTCTTGTTGTGATTGAAGCCCATTACCTCCTGTCATTATCTCCACATGGAGAACGGGTTGTTCCCATCCATTTTCTAACAGCTTTTTGTGTGCTTGAGGTCTGTTATCAAACCCTTCCTGACCTATTACTTGTGACCTGCACAGCACCAATTGGTGGCAGGGGCTTTATAGACAAAAATAGTCCTTAAGTGCTTCAATCCTTCTTCATCTACCCTGTAACAACCATGACAAAAGGATGGAGGAAAAAGGAGAGAAGTACAACAGGGATACAGATGAGGCACCATTAGCTTGCTTGGAAGGGCAGCACCTTCAAATAGAAGGTTGCTCTTGTGCTTTTTTTAACCCTGTCTCAATAAAAAAAGAGACTTTCTGAAAAAGGGGGTTTGCAGAGGGGAATTAGGGTGATGGATGGCTGGAGAATGGTTTGCTAAAAGCCATACAAAGGGGGAAAAAAAATGATTGTACCAGAGAGTGACACATAACAGAGGAAAGAGAAGAATGAGCTAAAAAACTTCATGGTCAACAGCATGACTGAAAGCTGGGGGGATGAGATGGAGGCAGCAGGAACCAGCTAGACATTCTCCAGCCCTTGCTTTCACCTCCTCTCAGTCATCTGGCTGGTGGCAGTGGCCATCATAGAACTGTCAGGGTTGGAAGGGACCTTAAAGATCATCTAGTTCCAACCCCCCTGCCATGGGCAGGGACACCTCCTACTAGAGCAGGTTGCTCACAGCCCCATCCAGCCTGGCCTTCCACATGTCCAGGGATGGGGCTTCCACCCCCTCTCTGGGCAACCTGGGCCAGTGTCTCCCCATGCTGATGGCAGAGAGAGACCAGCACCCTCCTCCAAACCAAGTCCAGGGTATTTCTAGAACTTGAGAACATCCAACTTACTTTCCACGTTGATCTTGGCTTGGGTCTTATCATCAGGGCTCTCACAGCAGTAGAAACCCCTGTCTGCAAAGGAGATGTCCTTCACCACCAAGGTGTGCTTTGTTCCCTCAGCTTTGATCTCTATTTTCTCACTGGGCTTCAACACGATGCTGTTCCTCATCCACTTCACCTCTGCAGGCTTGGTCAGCTCAACCTCTAGGGTCACCGTGTCCCTCTCTTCAACCGTTTTTGGCTCCAGTTTCTTCTTGAATGAGATTGAGGCCTCTGCCAAAGGAGAAGAAATATTGTTAGGAATGTAGAGGATCCAGAAAACAGGTTTTCAGAGAAAAAATGGTAGCTCACATATCCTCATATACTCCCTGCTTGTGTAGGAAGGTTGGACAAGATGACCTCTAGAGGTCCCTTCCAGCCTAAAACATTCTATGATTCTATCTCCAGCTCCAGTGCATGGCTATTTAATGGTGTGAAAGCAGAATTACACTGCTGCTGACACAGTCAGAGGGAAGACAACATCAAACAAGGTAGGTCGTAGCATCAGTGGCAACATCAACAGCTCTTACCTCGGACCTTGAGGTTGGCCGTGCTTTCTACACCCTCAGCATTGGCAGAGATTTCAGCTGCATCTTCCAGGGTGAGGTCAGTGATGGTGAGGCTGTGGTTGGCGTCCTTCTGGGAGATCACGTACTTCTTGCTGGCTTCAATCTTGACCCCATTCCTGAGCCAGGTGACCACGGCATCACTGGGGGAGAGGGTGCACTTGAACACAGCCTCTTTTCCTTCCTCAGAGACCACGCTGAGGAGACCCGTGGTGAATTTCACCACTCTGGGAGCTGATGGATGGAAATAAAGCATTTAGAAGAGTGCCTTTGAGACATGGCCTTCAAAGACCTTCAAAGAGCTCTGGGGAGGGACTTTTTAGGA
>VYZX01008293.1:2887-15805 GCA_013401335.1 Brachypteracias leptosomus | reverse complement strand
TAGACAAGTACATTGTCCACATAGAGCAACAAGAAATGAGTTGTGTGTGTTTGTAAATATATCCACACATCTTACATTGAAAAGATATATAACAAAACAGACCTGTGGTTCAATTTGATCCTTAGTGCCTTATTAAAGTGCTTGATTTTATTTTTTTTTAAATAGGAAGNAGAACATCTCTATGGGACTTTACACTGGTGTGGTCATATGCACTTAGAAAATAGCTTTAATTTAGTCATTTAAGCTAAAGTTGTCTTGGGAGTCCTAAAGTAGCATATTTGGAGGAAGCAGAGGTTGATTAGAAAACGTCTTTTTTGTGATCATTTGCCACATGAAGTCTGACATCTGATAATTTCTACACAAGCTGACAAAATACAAATGAGTGAGTGCTTGCTGACAGCACTGGTAAGACGGTACCATTAGGTACCAGGGATGATGCGTGGCTAAGCAGATGTGACCTTTTGTTCAGAGACAAATTTTTGATCCTGTGTTGGTAACCCTGAGGCAGCACATCTGTCCACCAGCCTACCTCCCTGCTCTGGGCAACAGCAGTTCGTGTATGGCTCCTACTCCCATCTCATCCTCAACCACCACATAAGCATTTGCTGGAGCATTAAGGACAGGTCACTGAAGGGACATAAGACCTTTAGTTGCACAGTGAAATGAGCAGCTGGCAAGCCCCTGTACCAAGGAGAAAGGGGGGTTGTGGGCTGAGGAATTTTCATTGGGTCTACTGGAGTAACTGTTTGCTACAGATGTGACCTAAAATAGAACTGAAAGGTGTCCACTAAACAAGGAATAAATCTCGCTTTAAATCTTTTTAAATCTAGCATGTATGTGTAAAATAAAAGATAATGTCTTTCTGTGTAAGACACAAGACGAACAGACCTTCACTCACCTTTTTCAGGGGAAATTGCTCACTTTCCCCAGTAATTTGTCCAGTCATTGCTCCTGCTTATAAACCGGTGTTTCGTCCAGTTTGGGTAGTCTTCATTTTGGGTAGGTGATGACAGCTTGAATGGTGAAATTCAATTGCAATAGAGAAATCTGCCCAAAGCTACTAGTTCAATATATTGCCAGAGCAATGTGCAAAAAACATGGGCTAATAAACAACTGTGGTTGTGCCACAGCTGTTTCACACACCTGAAAAGAAGGCAAAATTAGACAAATAAGTCTAATTCAGCTGTATTTCATCTATTGCAGTTAAAGAACTCAAATACCGTTAAATGAGTAAAGATCTCTGAAAGGATTTTAACTGGCCTCTGCAAGACATAATTTAAAACCTTTTTCAATGTAAGCAAAGACCTCTGTGGTATAGACTGCCAATACAGTTCTAACACTCTGGAAGCAGTAAGAAAGAAAAATCCCTAAATCTAGCATGAAACTATATGATGGTAGTAATGATGGTTTTGCCTCTGTGCAGTTCCTTTTATATTGAAGGCAAACTTTAAAGGTATTCAAATCATCTGCAAGGATCATTTCATGCACTACTGAAAAGCTGTGAAACAAAGGGACTGCTCAGCTGCACAGCAACCTAGTCTGATCTGCATGGGGAGCTTAGGTTGACAAACTATAATTACCTGCTGTTGAATCTGGCCAAGTCAGCGAGATTAACAGTCTTTCAGCTATGAAGACAGCCATGGGATCTTTAATGATATCCATATGTGGCTAGGATCTTGGTTTTACATCTTGTGCCCCTTTCAGAGGGAGACAAGGTTATGTCCCCACTGGTACAACAACGATTGTACATACGCTGCCCAAAGTCACATCTGTCTCCTGTGTTTAGCTGCCGATCACAGGACACAGGAGGAGTTGTATTTGTGCTGGGAAGTAGGCTGTGCAGGCAGAGCGTGGAACTTGACTAGCCGTGCTGATAAAAAGCAAAGCAAAAGGACAATTTCGTCAGTGAAACTGAACTTTTGCCACTATAGCTTGTTTTCATCTGAAAGAGGGGGTGAGCCTGAGGCTTGTATGATGATGCAGAATTCAGCCTTGTTGGCAGGGCTGTGTCTGCAGTAAGCACATGAGGAGGTGTACAGTGTAGAGGTCACCTACTGCTTTCCCTGCAGGACACTGCAATTCTCTCAGACCTGCTAGTGAGAACACTGCTTAATTGATTTTGGTCAACTTGAGCCTCATTTAGCAAAAACATTTTTTGAGCTGTTTAAGTGCTCTGTGTGGGAATATCTGTCCCTAGGGGTCTATTGAGCACAGTCAGGTCCTGTCCCCAGCACTCCTTTAAAGGCAATGCATTTCTGGTGCAAACACAGCCTCTTCACCTTTCAGGATATTACTTTATGTATTGTTTCAAAATGTACTGTGGCTAATTTGCCTAGTTAATTGTCGGTTTGGTAGGAGGTGCTCGGTAGACTTTGTCAGCTGAATCTAATGTTCAGCCATCCTAATTCAACAGCTAATCAACTGGGTCAGTGATGATACAAAATAAATACACTGTGAAAACAAAATGGTTTTAACATATTGGGCCTTAACTGCCTTTAGGGTTTTACATGCTTTGCTAAACTGAAATTTCATATGCAGAGAATACCTCCAATAGCACAGTGGCTTCTTAATTCCATGCTTTTGTGATAACTTCCCTTCCAGAGGAGAAAATAAAATGTAAACTTAAGTGCTTAAACTCTGAAAAATGCTTTTCTTTGAACTCAATGAAGCACAAAGATGAATAGTTTATTACTAAAGGGAATTTAGCTCTATTTACAACTGCTTGTACTGTGAAATTGGTTGTTTGCGATCTCTAAAGACTTGTTTTCTTTTCAGGGATATTATGCTGTAGCTCAGACTACAGTGGAAAGCCAGACTGTAAGAAAATTGCAGTCTCTAGGACAACCTGTTTATTTATGGAAAATAAATATGGAGCTTTACCAACTTTGGGATTCAAAGCAATGATCTTCCTAAAAATCACTGAAATATAAAGCAACCTATGGTCTTAAAAGCAATTATTCTTTTAATAGTAGAAAAATGCCATTCTGTTGGTCACTGCCACCTCATTTACATCTCCAACACTGTTAGACCAGCTTTGAAAAACAGTTTGGAACATAGCTATAATGAAATCAGTTCAGTGTGAAAGTTAAATGCATTTCACGCCAAGTACTTCACGTATTAGTGAAACTTATTCTTGTGATCAATGTCTAGTCATCTACTGCATAGACTAAATGTAGGCCAATTATTTGGCACATGTGGATGAATTTCCTAGCTATTCTGAAATCTATCCAAATATGTGGACAATTAAAATAGTAATTATTCCTTGTGCAGCAGGATAAACCAGGATTTTTAGGTATACCAATGTTTTCTAGATCACCCCAACACATAGAAGCAACCTCTGACAAAACTCTCCATTTTGTCTTTCGGAATAGCTAAGGCAGCCAGGAAGGAAGCACGTGTAATCAGGAGGGATGTTAGATATATTAGAACTAGAAGTACTGCTGCCATTCTTCAAGACGCTGATAAGATATTATGTAGAATGTTGTGTCCAACTCTGGCTGACTTTGCTTAAGACCAGCTTTAAACCGGCCTGCATTCAGCAAAGAGGCAAGTGGGCTGATCAGTGAAGCAGTGAGTTTCTCTTGCCTAGAGATGTAAAGAACCTGATCTGTTCAGCCCTGACAAAAATGAAGGGATAATCTTTGCAACGTCTTTCCAATAGAACTGGGTGGATGTGGGGATGTTGGAGGAGGTAAGAAAGATGACACTTAAGATAGTGTTTGATAGCTTGATAAGTGGGATTATGAAAAGGGTAAACTCACTAAAATAGCAGAGCAGTGAGACTGGTGATGCAGGAGGCGCATTCCAGGTCTCCATTCTTGTGAACAGATTGTCTTCAGCAAATAACACTTTAGGAAAAATATTGAAGGCTTATTAAAAAAAATATTTAAGGTGATACATTTCTCATTGGTTTTTATTTTATGTTTCCTTGCCTTGCAAAAAAACAACAAACAAAAAACAACGTTTCAATAACATTTACCAAAAGAAGTGGAAATTTGGCATATACTTGTTGCTTCCAGAGCAAAGGCCGGAGTGAAAGTTGAAAGAAAGAAAAAAAGCGGTAATTATTTACCAGTACCAGAATCTTGGCTTTCCTTAGTTTATACCATAAGAAGTTTTTTTCCTGTTTTGAAATGCAGCTCTGAAGCCACAGAATGAGTGATGAGGATTTCTGGTTAGAATTCAAAACATACCTAGAACTAACTATGGTCTGCATGGCAATGAAAATGTTGTTTTCACTAATTATGTATGAAAAGCAGGTCAAACTAAAGCACCATTTCTAGTATACCCACAATGCTAGTTGCTTGTTTCAATAATGTGTGATACCAAATTATTGGAAAACATCCATACTCTAGGTTCACAGGTGCTCTCTGTGTCATCCACACCAATCAAAGGATCTGAATGTCTTAGTTTTTCTGTAAAACAGCATGTCACCAGCTCTGATGCTGTATAGTTGCGTTCCTGTGAAAGACTGATACAGTAGGCTTCATGCAAGATCAGTAACTACTTAGATCATTGCAATGGCTCCATTTTGGTACAAACCTACTGAAAAAAAAAAGAATTAATGCATTAACCCAACTTCCTAATGAATTGTAAGGGCTACCAGTTGCCAACACATTGCCAGTTTATTAATTTAAGTAATAACCTTTTTGGTACATGAAAATGATGGAGTATGAAACCTGCTTTCAAAGACCCACAGAACTATGTGTTGCTTGATGTATTTATGCTTGTTGGGTGTGTTTTCATCCTGTGTCTCCATCTTGGCCGGCAACTAGCTGGTTTTGGTTCTGGGAAGATGGATCATATTACCAGCACTATTCTGACTGCCTTAACTCTGTGCTGTTGTGAGCACGTACTTGGTGTTTTGGGTCAGAAATTGTGCAAACCATGCTCACATCTATCTGTGGTATAGAGTATTATAAGCATACTTATTACCAGTACATCTGTATTACTTGCTACTCCTGATTCTCTTACTCCTAGGCATGGAGTTGGAATTTTAAGGCAATAAAAACCAGTGCTGAAGTAATTCAAAACATTTATGGGGAATGGTGAAGTAATTTGAATTACCTTGGTATCTGAGGCAGTGTTTATGAAGGGTTTAAATGTCATTAACTGCCATATACTCTTGTTTGCTTAGAACTCTGATAAGGATGTTTTTGCCAAGTTATCTCACTTGTAATAGGAATTTTGCCCTATAAAAATCTTGTCAAATGAAAATCAGAATATTTAGAAAGAAATATTTGGCTGTTTGCCAAATGAAAATGCCTAAGAAATTCTAAGTTTGCAACTGGTATTTCAACAGTCACATTTCTATATGTTCACAATTTAAGTTTAACTTTTATTTTTCTGCTGGGAAATTGCCTAAAAACAGTGCAGGAAAAACAAATAATTTACATGAATCTTTCCATTTGTGTTAACATAGTTCCAGTTCTTGCAAAGGGTACTTTATAACAGGATGGCAGTCCAATATGAGAGAAAAAAGGAACTGAGGAAAATAATAAGATCGAGTACAAATGACTTCTCATTCATGCACATGTGAAACTGAAAGAATTTATTGAATCCAGCTGCATGTACGTTTCTCTTGAATCGATATGTTTTGTTAATTTTAGTTGAAAACTCGATTACTAAAATTTGCTTGTGTTATCAGGTGGATGAGTGAGTAAGAAGCTTGGCAAGATGGGATTAGAATTTCAGGTGATTTTGACATACAGGAGATATGGACTTAAAAAGTAGGTTTCAGTTAGGGACAAGTGCTAAGGCACAAATATAGGTTAAGAGATAGACTTGGTACCAGTTCTCCCTGATATATAATTAAATTAATGCAATTTGGCACTGTGGCAAGGTAAACAAATACCAGAGTGGGATATGGACAAAGCAGAAACATTGTGTGCTCCTTTCAGCATAGAACATGTAAGCTAGTATGGGAAGTGCATTCTCAAACAGGTGTAGGTTAGGCAATAGAAGAGCAATGAAAAGTCTACAAAACCAGAAAACCTAGAAAACAATAGCTGTGAGGAAAGCTTGAGTCAGCTTCAGGTCTGAAAAGAAAAATGAGTTCTTCCATGAAGAGAAGAGAACAACCTGTTCTCCCTACTTATGGTGAAAAGGACAAGAGCAGATGGTCATAACTTGCAGTAAGGAAGATTAAGGTGAGATATTAAGAAAAGCTTTCTAAAATTTTATGATGCTAGAATCACCCTTGGCTCTTCTATTTCCAAGCTGTTCTCATGTCATAAATGATTTGCAGTAATGTGCTGGATTTGTCTTATCAAAGGCTTTTTTTTTGTATTCTGAATAGTTTATAAAACAGTAGAAATGAAGGACAGATTTTGTATTTTGGTAAATCTAATACTCTATGCGAACAAAAAATTTTTAAATCATTGAGTGAATTAAAAAAATATAAAGAAACTCCCAAGCAGAAAATTAGAGCAAATTAATTGGGTAAATTATTTGCTGTGAATCATTCACTTTAGCTTAATTTCTAAGTTTTGTTTATTATTGATCCTTAATTAGACTAATGGTGCTATATGCAAAGTTAATTGTTTTTATTATCGCTCTGAATACATCTATTCTTTCAATGCTTTAAAAATGTGCGTCTTTAGATGTACTTTTGAATAGTCAGTTTGCATACTGATAGTTGTTAATGTGTTAAAACTCATGCAGTATCATTCTGTGAATAGTGTAAAAGTAAGGGTGAGTAAACATGATTAACTGCAGGCTGTGATGCTAAACATATTCAATTATTCAAGTGAATGTTTCTCTCTCTTTTGGCTAATGAGAAATTTATGGATTAGCCTTTTCTTCTTTCCCTGGTGGTTATTCCCTCCTATTGTTAAGAAGCTAGGGGATAATATAATGAGATGCTCACTTGATTACTATCAGTAAGACTTCAAATGATATTTTTAGGAGAAGCAGCCAAATTCATCCCAGGTGCAACATCACCAAAACCAATAACATAACAGTAATGAATATTGCTGAAGAAAATAGCAATGTGTCTATATGATCATTTTGATTTAGAGCATTTTTTAATTTACCAAACACCTTTTAAAATGACATTAAGTCTTGCAATATTTATCCAACAGCTCAGCCTGGGAAAAGACTGGTCTATGGAGAATGTTGTCATATTCATAAAACATATTACCTTGCTGACCTCAGTAAGGTGCTGTATCATCAGAGTCAGGGCCCATTTGAGGAGTTTATATTGTTAAAGGCTGAGGAACAAGCCATGACCATGCCCTGCATGTCTGGGCAGTTCCCACTTGCAAACTCTCCAGTGGAATAGTTTCATGTGGTTCCCTTGAGAGGCTGGAGTAACTGGGAGACGTGGGTGAGCTGGGAAAGAGGCTGTAGTAGCGCCTGCAAACTACAGCCTCCATCAGCCAACTGAAAAGGAAAGGATGCCCCCTGGCTCTAGGAGCAAGTTCCATCCGTGGCTTTTGTTCATAGAACTAAACTCTGGCCTCCAAAGCAGGCTAGCCTCTTCCCTACTGCCTTTTGGGAGCAACCTCTGGCCCACACTTCACCCACAGACTGTTCCTGGGTCCTGCCTGGGGCAGCGATACCTGATGCGGGCCAGAACTCTGCTGGGAGCACACTGACAATTATCACGGTGCAGGGTGACAGGGCAACACTCAAGCCGGCACCAGGCCTCCAAGAAGAAATGTACCCACAGTTCTCAAATGGACTACGAACTCTGAACTCTTCTGCCTCCTGGCATAGCTCCTGCCACTTCCTTTGTTTGAGTTTTCAGACTGGATCTTGGGCTGAGGTCTCCTACTGTCCTCAGCAGACCTAATATACCCATTTAGGGTGCACTCAGCAGTCCTAACGTGGGCCTAGGATAGAAACTTATCTCAGAAGTTCCCACTGAGATATCCAATAATCAGCCAAACTTATCAAAGCAAAGCGCCTCTTTGGAAACAAAGCATCTCAATAGATGGCCTTGTTTCATAAGAAAGGCTTATTTTAAAGCCTTTTCCTAATTTTCTTCCTTGGAATTTCATTTTAACACATGGCTTATCTTAAAAAAACCCCCAAACTTGAACTGTGTGCTTTCTCTATTGATATGAAACAAATCTATCATGGACTTATTGCTCATTTTTTTAATTAAAATTTTCTATTATGGAAAGCATGAGTCTTAGGCTAACTGGCAATCATTCAAGCTCTTGGAACAGAAGATCTTAGCACAGCCTCATAGAAAATTCAGTGAAAGCCTCCTGCAGGAGTTCCCTTTCCCACAATGAGATTTCAGTAAATTACACCATCCCTTTCAAGAGTAATTGCAATAAATTTAATATGACCAGCAAACATGAAATATGTCAGTGTATCACAGTTCATTACAATAGGATCTCCATTGCGGACTAATAATAAATAGTAATGCTCAGATAACAGCCAAGAAAAAATGTAATGTCTGAGCATTGAAAGAACATAAATAAGGATCTGAACTCATTGGATCCTGTTCTGAATAAAATAAATGGATGCCCTGTGGACTTCTATCAAAGTGATGGACGAGGGGTTTTCTTTTTTGACTACTGAAAATGGAAAGAAATAAAAAATGTATCCAACCCCCACACTTTCAATCCCCTCCATGCATTTGTAGCAGCTCTCCCCTCCAATGGATGATTGAGGACTGTGAACACAGAATGTGAAGGACAGCCGCTCCAGCAGGAATATTTGAGATCATAATCCAAGTTGTAGCTGTACCTTGGGCACTTAAAGGGATATGCTCGAATAATTATGCTGTGGGTCTTGTATTGTTTTACTTTTCAGTGTTTGTAAAAAAAAAATAAAAATAATGTTTTCTGGAAAACATTGAGCATATTTTCTTTTGGTTTTGGTTTGTCATCTTGTTTGGAAAGTGTTGTTTTCTTCCTTTCTTTTTGAAGCACAATCCAATTTAGTATATTTTTTTTTCTACAATACTGATCCTGTCATCAATAGCTAGCAGTTATATTTCTTTTTCATGCTATACTGTGCTCTTTCAAGCAACTCTGTCTAAGCACACTGAAGCATATTTCAGCTGCAGCACAACACATTTTATTTTAATCTTTTACTGATACTAGTGGATGCACAGAAAACTCTACTTACTTGCAAATTATAACTGAATAATTTAAAGCATGGCCAGATCATTATTGTGAGCTCATGAAGGAGAAAATTAAAGGTTTAAGGGACAAACTCAATTCTGATCTAAAACTACCACAGCATGTGGAGATAATAAACATACATCAGTAGTGAAATTGGTCTAAATATCATCCCTGAATTGACAGTGTGCATGGATAATCTTGTGATAACATTTTATTGTTATTCTGGCCGAAGCAGAAATAATCAAATCTCATTTGTCAAGGCTGCTTTGTTATTTCAGCTATCTGAAGGGAGTGTTTCTTTCCAAAGTTACAAAGGATAAAAAAGCTACAACAAAGCAGGTGTATTGAAGGACTTTCCTCTTGTGAGGAAAATGATACAGGACAGAGGACACCAGACCTTGACTGATGAATAGTATGACCCATTATGGAAATCCCTCCTCTTCCTTTATTCTCTATTTCCAGAAATGTATAGTTGTTTACAACTTCAGAAGCATTTAATCATTTGTGATGGTATTGTCTTTGCAGAAATATTTCTTATTCAGTGCTTGAGTGTATAATAAATATTATTTACAATGAGTGTATTGATTTAATGTTAAAATTCCAAATAGTTACATATATTATACATAACACATAAGGCATATATCTATTTCAAATTTCTGTTAAAGTGGCTTAACTTCAATGGCTCCACAGAAGTTTGAGATACAATGGCATGATACTAGAATAAATTTTTTTCAGACAGATGAATCCAGGAGGATTGCTTTGCTTTTGCAGTAATTGTAAAAAGTAATCATCTTGTCTCTTTACCTCTTTGAAATGACAATTTTGTTACTTTTAGAACATCAGAAGTGCTTGTCACATGGGGCTGACTGAAAAACCCTCTCATCTGGGATTTCAATGCCACAACGAGTTGTTGGACTGCAGGCCTGTTGATTTCAGAGCTATCATAGAACTGTCAGAGTTGGAAGGGACCTTAAAGATCATCTAGTTCCAACCTCCCTGCCATGGGCAGGGACACCTGCATAATGTTTCAGCAAACTCCCGCTCAAGGGCTGCCGAGGTGTTGTGATAATTCTTTTGTCCTGTGGGTGTAAAGATTTTGAAATCCAAAATGGACTACTGAGATTGCCTGGTCTGATCTGGATAGCTTAAGCTGTAAAATAGAAGCTGCTGATTCCAATAACAAGAACATAATTTTGTTGGAACTTGAGCATGTTTTCCTCAATTTTATTTTTGTTTGTTTTTCAGTAATTCTCTTTTTCTAAGCCTTTTTCCCTCTTGCCATGTTTATCCCAATGCTTATAGTCTTAGAATTGGGTAAAATTGTTCATAATTCCTTATCTAATTTTATCTAGACAAAACTCTGACCTTGTTATTGAATCTTGTTGTGTCATTCATGACTAGTTTCTGGTATTAGAAGACTTCTTCCTGAGTACACAGTTGCAGACTCTATAAAGTTTCCTATTTTCCTCATCTCTTGGATAAAATACCAATATCTGAGGCAGGGCTTCCAGGTTTGCAATTGCTCATACATGGTGTATGGTATTGAGACCCTTCTCCCCAGCTTTTGAATACTCAGTGCTAGAATTTACACAAACTCAATATATATTTTATGGTTCTGACTTTATAATTTGTTCTTTAACTTGACAATAAGACAAAATTTGGCCAGAATTTTGGTTTTGGAAGTCGTTCTGCCTGTGTCTGGATTTTAGCCAGGATATTGCAATAGGTTCTTAAACAGATGAAATTCTCCAGGCTCCTGTCAGCTGTAGAAGATGGGGACGGATACCACACTTCAGCTTGGCTCACAGATTGTCTCTGCCCTGTTTTCAGAAGTTATTGCCTCCTTGGGTATGCTGTCACCATTAAACAGTCATTCCTTAATTAGGCTAGCAAAGACCTTACTACCAAAATCATTTAAGTTTGAATTTGGTCACCAACAGCAGGATGGAGAGCGTAAAATGGAGAAGATCAGCCGGAGGGTCTGAGAGATCCCCACTCTTCAGTGGGGAGATGGTGAAAAGTGGCTTCAGGGAGAAGGTATGGGAACAAGAATCTGAAAGATTTCCAGTCTTGAAGCATGCTGAACATGCAGCAACAATTGCATACTGAGAAGGACACAGCCTATGTTCTGGGTAGATCTTGGAGGTATTTTTCTAGCAATTTAAGACAAGATAGTACCATCTTGAATTCTTCAAAGATGTGAACATCAAGCATGCAGGGAAATTCAATCTGGCCCTTGAGGGTACTAGGCTGTTGACAGATTGAAGAGGCTAAGGGTATTGCTGTGCTTGAGGTGTGGAACAGATACAAACCCAGGTCAGTTCTTCCAGGGTTTACCTCTTCTGCTACAGTGCCAGACATGTGGCTGAATTGCTCTAGCTTTTGTCTGGGAGTGACTACTGCCATAACATTCAGAAAGAGGCCATTTGCAGTGATCTATCTTTGCTCTTGTTACTCTAGGAGGTTGTGAGATTTTGGGGTTTTGTTTTGTGGTTTGGTCTCTTTTTCTTACTTTTTTCATCCTTTTTCCATCTTCTCTTCCTCAAGTACATTAATATCAAACCAAAATTATTTCACTTGATGCTGATATTTTTTAGAAATGCAGTCCTTCAGATGACATTCTTACCACCTAGAGGCACTTTATATATGTGTTTTCTCCATTTTGTTCTCTGAAGGAAGGGCAGTCACATCTACTACTTCAGATTTTCATAAAATTTAATTTTTAAACAGTGTCATAGTTCTCAGCAAAGAGATCAAACCAAAGCTGCATCAAATTGCATTCTGACCTCACGGTATTATCCTCAAACTGCAATTCAAGGTGCTTCCCCTCATTAGTTTAATGAATGCTACAGCAGTTTGTCTCGGTTGACTTTTTTCATAAATAATTGGAAGCCCTTTGTTGCCATGGCTTAATGTCATTTCATGCCCTATCCCTTAATGATTCACAGACAATTTGTTAATCTGGAACTCTATTTCCCCTGAAACACTCCTGTCCATAGTGATTATTCCCATAACTTCACCAAGCTGATTGAGAACTCCGGCTCCTGTCTGTGAACCATTGCTCCATCTCCAACAGAACAGATGCTAAGGAAATTAGTTACTTTACTCTCCTGACCACTTTTGACTAGAAATTTTGATCAGGTACTTATTATGTGAACAGAGTGTTTGATAGTAACTAATTACATTAATATACAGGTACTTCTGTATTACCTTTCTGATCTATTAAAGTTATAGATTCAATGTGCTGCCTGATGACTCAAGCTGAGCAGCTGCCAGTGTGGTTGTACAAAACATTCATGTTAATGCTTGCTGATACCACCATAAGATTGAAATTGTTGAGCAAGCTGCAGAATGGAAAAAATAGGCTCTACTGCTCCTAGGCAAATCTGCCTTTCATCTCCAAAGAGATCTTGGAGGATTCTGTTTTTCACAGAATCACAGAATCACAGAATGTCAGGGATTGGAAGGGACCTCAAAAGATCATCTAGTCCAATCCCCCTGCTGGAGCAGGAACACCTAGATGAGGTTACACAGGAACACGTCCAGACGGGTTTTAAGTGTCTCCAGAGAAGGAGACTCCACAACCTCCCTGGGCAGCCTGTTCCAGTGTCCTGTTACCCTCACTGAGAAGAAGTTTCTTCTCGTATTTAAGTGGAACCTCCTGTGTTCCAGTTTGCACCCGTTACCCCTTGTCTTATCATTGTTTGTCACCGAGAAGAGCCTGGCTCCATCTTCGTGACACTCCCCCTTTATATATTTATAAACATTAATGAGGTCTCCCCTTAGTCTCCTCTTCTGCAAGCTAAAGGGACCCAGCTCCCTCAGCCTTTCCTCA
>VYZX01008292.1:327634-343880 GCA_013401335.1 Brachypteracias leptosomus | reverse complement strand
CTATGATTCTGTGATTTCCAAACTGCTAATCCGTAGCACTTTAGCTGGACTGAAGACAACTAGATAGATGCCAAATATAACATTTGGACTCAGTATCTGCCTCCCAGCAATCCTGCACCCAGCTGTAACAGGTGGGGTTGGAAAGAAAGAACTTCTTGTAGTGCTTTGCCAAAAGAAGAGAACAAGCCAAACAGAGCACATGGACCTTTCCTGCTCTCAGCATTCTTCTTCCCTTAGTCAGCCAGGTATTTTTTGGCAGCTGTTGCAAGCTCATGTAGTTTTGCTTTTGAGTCAGATCCTGTTCCCCTGACATGGCTTGTTGCCTTCCATGGAGTCACAGCCTGTCCTTCAGATAACTTGCATAAAGCCAAAGACCTTTGTGAGAGAAAAGCTGCCTTATCTCTGGCATTCTTTGGAAAGGGGTGCTCCTCACTGTAGAACGTCCCTTCCTCTGCAGGCAAACAAGACAAGCTTTCAGCCCTGGAAACCAAGATTGCTTGTGATCTAATTTTTTCATGCCGTGGTCTAATCATGCAGAGAAATATCTCAGGGCTAGAGGACTTGCTTAATCCCTTGCCTCTCTGAGTGACAGCAGAAAAGCCAGTTAGAGCTTCCTTGTTAGCAAGGCCTTGGAGAATGTCCTACTGCAAAACTCAAATGTTGGAAATCAGGGGCATGATTCAGGAGCCTCTACAGTCAGGTAGGTCTCAGGATTCTTCAGATCACAAGTCCGCATTTAGGTATCCCAAAGGCAAGACATGGGCACCAGAGGCCTTCTGAGCCTCCAAAGGCCTTCAAGCTTCTAAATCAAGGAGTCAAGAGGCATTAATGACAAATATTTTTCTTCCTTTTTCCACAGTTTGAAAACAAGCCAATCCCTCTCATAGAGGTTGTCAGAAGTGATATAAATTGCTGTGTAACAATTAACTACTGAGGTCTTTTTAAAGATAACTCAAGCTTTCAACTACATCTTGGGGAAATTCCAGTCCTCACCTAATCTAGGGTGCTTTTTTTTTTGTTATTTGTAAAATTTAAGAACATGAGAGGGAATTTACATTAAGTCTCCATGAGAATCACCTCCTATCAGCAATATCAAAGAATTTTTATTCTAGTTTAAAATAAGAATATGCTGCTTCATGAATCATAAATTGCAATAATAGAAAAAATCAAACTACTCATATGTAGTAAGTGCAGTTTCTCCTGCAATAATGTTTATATTTTAAACCTTCTTTAATACCTATCAAGATGCTTTTATGCATCTATGGATGTAGAGGTAACCACAGTGAGATGAAAAGGGTCTCTAAAAACATCTTGCATAACTACTCTCAGGAATGTAGTGACTCAGAAGAAAAAGCGACTTTCTCTTATCAGGAGTATATTTTTCCCTCCAGGACTTCCATCTAGAAACATGATCCTTTTTTTGTTCCCAGTAACAACACTCTGCTCATCCAAATCCAGAACAATGCTTTACCTCCCTTTCATTCTCAGTCACTCCTTCACCAAGCTATCATCATGACTCCAAAGGTGTTTTCCGTCCTTGGAGGCTTGGCATCTGCTGATGGCTCCTGCTGGTAAAACATGTCCTGTGTTATCTCTTTGCCTGTGGACACACGCTCCTGAACTGGGGCAGGAAAACACGACCTCAACACTGGTCCAGCAGAAGCAGCTGCCCATGCAGGCGCCAACAGGGCTGACACAGAGAGGGGTCAGCAGCCCCAGCAAAGTCCATGGTGGTCCAAGGGATGGGGGGATTCAGCCTCCTCCCTTGCACACCCCCCCACAGACATCCTGCCATGGGCACCTGAAAACCCACCTCCTTCCCCTCTTGGCCTCAGAAAGTGATTCCATATCCCCCATGGGCTAGGAGCTGTCATCACACAGGTATCCTGATGCTGGCCCCTTACACACGAGACAGCAAAATTCAAGTGTAGAATGAGAAAGAAAAGGCAAGAAAGAATTTTTGTATCTCAGAGGTAAGGAGTAAGGCCACTTCTGCCACAGGAAGGTGAAGAGCTGGGGCTGCAATGCCAAGTGCCCCTGAGGGCAAGGGGTGCCCGACTCCTCTTTCCTCAGCAGTACCTGCTGTCTCCCTGCTGAGAGGGACCCCAGACCTAGCTAACACAGCAGCAGTGCCACTCATCCCGGCCTTGCAGCTGCCTGTGCCCCATGAGGCTCCTGTGGTTGATGACAAGCCCAGACTAGCCAGTGATGTACTCTGAGGTCCAGAGCAAAGGGAGACCGTGCTGAGAGTGACACAAATAAATGCACCATGGCAGCCTGCAGAGCCCATAAACAGAAGACGGGAAAGAGTGACAGTTCAGCAGACACTGCTCCTTTCCAGCCAGATCCCTCACGATGTGCCACCATGCCACTTCCTTCTCCAACCGTCTAGCCTCCTCAGCCCATAGGTCCCTTCCTGACAGCCCAGGGAAATGCAAGGGCTGGTGTGAACTCAGGAGCATGTCAGCACAAACAGATGATTCACGCTGGAGGGATCAACAGTGGGGCTTTATCTGACTTTAAATGTTTCAAGAAACAGTCCTGACATTTAATCTCACTCAGTATATTTTTCCTTTGCAAACATCACACTCTACGTTGTTTTACGAAAGATATGAGGCTGCTTTCTCCCAAACCAAGGCGTGCTCAGATCCCTACAGCCGTGCTCCTCAAATTCGAGTCAGTTCTGGTTTAGAGGCTTTCAAACTGCCTCCCAGCCACTTACTGCTCTGGCACCCTGCAGCATCAAAACCCAAGAGCGGACTACTTGTCTCACAAAGTCAAGCTCAGTGTAGTGGCATCTCTTCTCTCGCATGAAAATTTTCTGAAGTAATCCAGAACCTGCCTAGATAACTGAAATCCTCCTTGCTGCTGTCAAGATGTCCACTTGATAAAGCCATAGAAATGAAAACACCCAAAGATTCCAAAAAGAAAGAGAGAGGGAAGAGAGAAAGCAAGAGAGACAGAGTGAGAAGTGAAATACAGAGGAGAGAGGAAGAAAATGAAGAGANGGAAAGGAAAGGAAAGGAAAGGAAAGGAAAGGAAAGGAAAGGAAAGGAAAGGGATAGCTCGCTCGGAGGCAGCGCGGCCCGTCCCCAGGAGCGACCCGGCGGTGCGCTGTCGCGGAGCTGCGCTGACTCGACGCGGGCGGCAGGTGGCAGCGTTGCCGCGGAAGGCGCCGGGCGGTGGCGGGGCCGGGCCGCGCAGGGGAAGGCAGGCGGCGGAGCCTGAACCATGGCCACACCGGCCCCAGCATCGCGGCTTTTCCTCTGCGCTGACCCTGGCCCTCTCGGGCTTAAGCCGCAGCCAGCGGCTCTCTCCCTAAGGGCGTTTCACCCGCTCCGGTTACGTTCTGCCGGAGTCGAGGAACTCCATGGCACTGCTGCCGTCAACACCTCTCCTGGAAGGCTGAAGAGCAGAAATTAAAGCTGGCACTAAGAAACGTGTTCCCTCCTCGAGACTGCGTCAGTGCCTTGACCTGATCTCCCAGGAGGGGTTGCCTCGGATGGCTCAGACCCCCTCCCTTCCCTGGGCTTGGTCAACATAAGGATGAAACTGCTCCATATCCATTCCCACCGAGCAGCACAGCAGCACCCAGTACAGTTCCACTTGTCCTCCCCCCTCTGCAGCTTTTTCCCTTTCTTCAAATACTTGTTTCTGCTGCAATACAGGACATCAGCCATTGCTGTCACATAAAACACAACCCCATGGAGTAGAATCTGCAAATATCTATGGCACCATCTGGAGAACCCTGGTGGCACTAAAGAAAGTCATTGTACATTCTACATAAACTGTGCTCAAATTACTGAACAAATCCCTCCTCCTCCTCTCTTTTCTATCCTCAGATCTTATACCCCTGGTATCCTCCTTCTCAAGTGCTCTCCAAGAGTCTGGTCCAAAGCCCATTCAAAGAAGTCCTGTTGTCCTGCTTTGGACCATGGCCTAGATCTCTTTTGCTGGCTCTTGGCTTTATGCCTCTTCCATGCTCTCACTTGGAACAGTGTCTGCCTGCCTGAAAGCTCTCTTTCATCAAATTTCCCTTAATCCCATTTAGTTCAGGATGCCTCTCTACACTGGATAAATGATGGCTTCAGAGAGTATATTGGGACATAGCAGGGACGATCTAAGAGATGGCAGAAGATGAGGAAATTACTGGCAAATGGGGATTTCTCCTGAAGAGTCAGCAGAGAAATAGAGGTAGCCAACAGCCAAGATGTGTTGGGCCTCAAAAAGAAACTTAAGGAAGTTCTTCAGCAGGACAAGGCAGGATGCTGACAAGGCAAGAGAGCATTGAACTGGTACATGTCCTAAGTGAAAGAGACTATTACTCCAGTTTCAAACAGAACGGTATTGGTGGGGGATGGTGAAGGTGATGGCAAGGGGACTCCTCAAAAATAGAGCTGGAGCATTTTCAAAGGCTCACCTCATCAAGACTCCTTTTCCTTGGTTACACTAACTGTAGTCATGGCATTGCTGACGGGGCTGCACCTAACCTGCTTCTCAAGCTATCTAGTGGGGAGACTCTCACAGCCCCTCTAGGCAATTTCTTCTGGCTCTTCTCAGTGTTCCTCACCTTCCTTGCTGTAATGAAAGGTCCCAAGGCATCTGCTCCATCCACATTTCCTCTTGTTGTTGCAGTTCTGCCTCAATGGGCACAGAACAGTTCTATCCTCTCCTCTTTAAGGCCGTGTCCTTGTTTCTAAAACTTAGTGTATTTTGTCACAATCTGCTCTTTTGACCCAATTTAAATATAATCTTCTCAGAGAAATACCTTTTGGGTTTTTTTACACAGCAAATACTTCTGCTTATTTCAAAGCTGAATATAAAAACAAACGTCAGAAGTGCAGCATCGTGGTTATATGCAGAAATGTTTGGAAAACAGGACTTGCAAGAATCAAGTCTGTCTGAGAAGCCTTCAGTTTCTTCATGAGAAGAAGTAGCTTGAGACCCACTCCTGAGCATTGTAGTTGCAACTTTTTTCTCCCTCAGAATTCTCATACAGAGGCTGCACGAGTGGAGGAAACTCAAGGCTGCACAGTGAACATCCGCCTTCCTTTCCACAAGGAGCTCTGAAGGTACCCGAGGCTTTCACCCACCTCTTAGTCTTTCTTATGGGTTCATCCCTAAGCAGAAGTCTATCTGGGCCAGAAGCATGACTGACATCCAGCAGAGGAGTTAGGAAGTGTTGGAGAAACAGAAGTGCCCTCCAAACACTTCACAAGCTGTCAGATAAAATCACCTCCCAGAGGTTTTATTCCCTCTCCCCACTCTTTCAGCATAGGCCCATGTGCTACACCCTTGGCTCTTTGGGTGACACCCCTCTGCCTCCCTGCTTACCCCTTCCTTGTCCCCAGGTCCTGCAGGAGCACCCAGCTCCTGCTTTGTGTCAAAGCTAGTGCAGATACAAGTACAGGATTAGTTATTTCCAGAAACTAAAGAAATTACACTTTTTACAGGACACTGAATATTTTGTTGGATTGGTGAACTCAGGTATCTATCTCATCCAGCTGCCTCTGTCTGCTACAGAAACAGCAGGCAGAGAGGGAGTACTAGCTCTCAGGATTACTGTGACATACCACTGCAACCTCAGACTGGGATATGGTGGCTTTCCGGTTCCTTCTTGTCCATTGGTGCTCCCCAACTCTGCCCTTGCTGACAGTTACTTCATCTGCATCATTGCTTTGTGCCCCAGCCCTCATTCCATGTAGCACTAAAGGAGAGAGAGGGCTTGAAAGTAAATCATGCCTTTCCTCTTCCTCTCTGCCACTCTCCTGGATCCCTACCCCACCTCCTTCTCTATGCCATGGAAAGAAGTGTCTCTCCAGTTGCTCTCCCTGGCTGACTTTTAGCTCCTCCTGCATCCTCCTTCATCTCCCTCTCCAGGTTTCATAACAAGGCATAGAATCAGGTTGGAATCACACAAGCATACAGAACAAACACTGCATCTCCCTTGATCTGACTTCCCCAACTTGATGCTGGCATGGCCTGCAGGTGACAGATTGTCTTTTCCTTGGTCCTGACCTTAACTTATAAAAATTCTCCCCTTCTGGGCTTACCTGTCTCCACAGTGTTTACAGGTTTACAGTGAAGAATGAAGCCCTGATGTATCTAGTGACTACACCTAGAGAATAAGCATGGACATCAAGATTTTCCAACAAGCCACCACTGCTCCCATTCCTCTGGCATTTAATCACTGGAACTCCCCTGGGAGGGCAAGATTTTTCAGGCGTTCTGTGAGCAACACTGGTGTGTGGCTTACCTCACTTCTCAGGGCCAAGTAGAGAGGATGGGATAAAAGCAGGCATAGGAGCAAATGGGACTTTGCTGCAGCAGGACATAAATCTGCCATCCTAAAGGGATTTTTATCTCTCACATCTCTGCAGTTTTTCTGACAATTTCCAATGCCTGCATCTAAACCAATTGAGATGATTTTTCCCAGGAGCAGTGAGGCAGCTCTATGAGATGTTTTGCCAAGAATAGCTTTATTTCAAGCTCTGAGCAAGCTGGACTGTGTACATCTGTTCTGCAATGACCAGGAACAGTTGTAACAAACCCTGCATCTAAAAGTGAATGGATAATAGTGCAGAGAAACTGCAAGAAAATAAAATCTCTACTGGAATCCAAACACTTTCCCTTAGTGTATGGACCAGGAGGCATGTGGAGATGGGTGGGCAAATTCCATCACATCACAAGGGAGAATTAAGTTTTCGAAGGAAAGGTGCAAGCTGCAATTAACAACTAAGTAAAACACACAAAGCACCTGGTTTCTGTATCATGACTTGTTCCCTGGGAAGTAGAACAGCATTCCCAGCTAATGAGCTCATTGGCATCATAATCCTGTAGCTGTTGAGGTCTTGGCACTACATCAGTTACTTTTTTCTTCACCTTTCTCCATTAATGCCTCCCTCTGGCTTCTTCCCATAATAAACCAAACTGCTTCAGCCTCCACTTGCCTCTCTTCTGACCACTCCTGCTTTCAGTGTCAGCTCATCCTTCTGCGTGTCCACTCACTGATGGTGTTGCCTTCCATCACTGCTTGGAGCCCTGCTCCTTTACTTGCCTCACAGCCCCACCCTCTCCAGCTTCTGCTTTTCGAGCTCTGGAGAAAGTGCTCTTGCCAATGTCACTGGTAAATCTGTAATAAGAGAGAAGTTGTTTAAAAAATTAAATTCTTTCTCAAAATCTTGTCCTTTGGCTTCTTGGGAAGCTGTTTTAAAGAGAAAGGGAATGTACTGTCTTCTCCTTGCACACAGGATGAGAAACCAGGGGCTATAACTGTGAAAGACTGGTTGGATGTTGGGAAAATGCACTCATGGTGGGAATAATGATGCACTGCAACAGAAGAAGATTAGGAAATCTGCAGCTTTGTGGCCTTAGTGAAAAGAACAGAGCAACATGTCTGGAGTGATCCTTCCTTGGGCAGAAGGACAGAGTAGAAATCTCAGTGGTTTCAGTTTCACTTCTCTTTGTGCTCCTTTGGGGATGCTGCTAAAGAATCCTCTTCATTCCCATGTAGGGGTTATGTGGCTCTATGCATTATGGCCTTTTTCTCTGCCTTCACCTCCATCTGAACTCATGCACAGCTTGAAATGTCTTGCACATCTGCCATTAGATGTACCTCTTTTTATCTGAAGTGAAACCATCTCACTAAGATCTTTGGGATTAATATAACCAAACCATTGATGATGTGGCAGCAGAGGGTGAAGCTGTGAGTAGGTTTCCAAGCACAACTCCAGGAACCAGCTGTGACTTTAACAAACAGTTTTACCGCATTCATTTCAGAGCGAAGGATTTGACGCCTTCAAAGTAGAGCAGGTTCCTCCTCATCCACCTTTTGGGCAATTTTCATTCTTGGGATAAAAATTCAGCTTACAGAGTGGACTGAAAAAAATAGGACTTGCTATTCTGCCAGCTTATCTTGAGCAATGTCACCTCACGCAATCTCACCCTTAGCTAAATACTGACTCACCAACAAGGGGTTAGCAGCGGAAAAGGAGATAGGGCATACCAGATGACAGATCAGCTCTCATTGTTGGAAGCTTGGCAGGGAGCAAGAGACACGTATTTTCAATCAGAGGGAGCTGAGCAGTTGTGAAGTTTAGTTAAAAGCCAGGATGCAAGGGAATTGCTTCGCTGTCCCTTGCTACAGAGAAGTACAGCCTCCTCTCCAGAAGAGGCTGCACTCAAAACATGACTCTGGAGTCCTACGATGCCACACCCAGTTAAGGCTCCCAGCAGGTAACTGTTTGCTTTTCTATGGAGAAGGGTTTGGGCCCAGGGAAGTGGTGTACAAACACAGGTCTCTGCACAGCCCAGGAGCTGGTGTCCGTCCCCTAGCTTCACCTTGGTCTGGAGACAATTCAGTCTCCCAGCATGGGCTGCCGATGCTTTCCATTCTCTCAGAAGGGAGCTTCCTTTCCTGGTTCTGTCTTCTTCTTACACCAGTGAAGTCATTAATCCCTGCCTGCCTCTGCTTAATGCTTTGCGGTCTGCAGGGAATGTCCAAAACAGGCACAGCTAAGTATAATAATGGCACACACTGCCTCTGCTTGCACAAAGTACCAGCAGCTACCAGTTGCTCACGGAGACAACTCTTTTTCTCTATCCACTATCAAGTCTAGCCCTGCAAATGGAGACACAAACCATCATACCCTCTGCTTTCCATGCCTGTTAAATGTGTTTTACTCTTTCATCTTAAGCACACTGTGCCAAGGTTTTTTTGAACAGATGCTTTTGTTCCCCTGGGTCTGGGTCAAGGAATAGGGAGGACATGAAGCTGCCACTGACACCGACTTATGTACCCAGACCAGCTCTGTCATGAAATGAAGCCCAACAACTCCCTCTTTGCCAATGCTTTCAAAGTGGGATGCTCCATACCTGCCTGAGATGCTTCTGTTCTTGACCTATTAGCTCCGGCTCACCCTCATCTCTCAAGTTTCTTCCCTTACAGTGTATATTCGGGTCATTCAGGAAGAATATGCCTGTCTGCCAAGGCATGTGCCTCTTATACTCAGTGGATTCTGGTGGATGAAACCAGGCATGAGGGTTCCTGGGAACATGGGATCCCTTCTAAAGGAGACTTGGCCAGAGGCAGCACAACCACAGCCTCTCCTCCTTCCAGTGGTGCTGCTGCTGGAAGCAAATGGTTCCTGGAGCAAGCCTTGATATGAGGCAGCAAGTCCATGAGACCTAATAGTAGCAGAACCTCATGTTTGAGTTTCCTACTCCTTGAACAAGGCTGGCCAGACTGACTCATCACTGAGGCATGCTGAGGAGAGAGGGGGACTCAGTTCATTTCCTATGTGTTTTCTTTGTCCCTCCATATTTTTCAATTCCAGAAGCACTGGGGAACAGAGGAGCTGCATACCAGGACAGCAAGTGGTGGGAGGAGAGGAGATGGGGAAAGGCAGTGACTAGGAGAATCCTCACCTCCACACACTTTCCCCTTTGCTCCACCACTCTTTGTTCTTGCAGCTAAAGCACTGCTGGGACACATCAGTGCTGGCAAGGTGCATAGAAGGATATTGTAGAGTCTGCTGGAAGCCAGTGGAAGAGGAGCAGTGAGGATAAATGATAAATGAAAGTAAGTAGCGGACAAATGAAAGTAGGAAGTGTTTATTACTGACATGAACACTGCACTGTTTCCACATTTCGTTGTCCTCCCTAGATACTAAATCAGATGCTTTCCTGACTGCTTTAAAAATATCCTTGAAGATCTGGTCATTCTTATCCCTGTTCAGGGTAGAAAAAAGCAGGGAGGGAGCTGCCTTTCTGAACCACAGTTTTTTGGAAGCCATATGTACGCATGCGTGTGTATGAGTAGCCTACACTTACATTGAAACCTCTCATATGAACAATTATGTAAACTGTCAGGAGTGAAGGGAGCTCAATGACATTTCTTTCCCAAAGTAAGCTTTAACTCCCAGCCAACTCTGGTGCAGTGGCCAGGTTGCAGGTTGTATTGCCCAGCCTGATAGGCCCTGTTTTGGTGGTCGTTGCAGAGCTGGCTTCCCATCCCTGGTTGCACTTCAAAGCACTGAAGCCTTCCTGAGCAATGTTTCTTCTCCCAGCCTGCAATATTTCTCCTCAGCTGTGGTCGTGGCAGCAGCAGCAACCACAGCGTGGGAGGTAACAAGCTTCAGTATTGGACTGGAAAGACTTTCACACCTTAGGTCAAATCGCTGCTTTCAGAATTAATTTATGGGCATAATTACTCATACACAGAGGGATTTTCAGGCAAATGTAGGGGTTTGTAATGGAGGAGACAAGCACCTTCTCTCAACCCTAGCTTTCATATAGCCATCACTGCAGGATCCTGGGACATGATCCTATATGAGGGAGGTAAAGCAGGGGTTAGCATGGGGTGGGGGGGTGTGAGCTCCTGTTTTCCCCAGTCTTAGCCAAAGCGTGGTGGTAGTATGACCCCAACAGGAGCTGCTGAATGCAGCTCCTCAGACAGCAGCAAACCATTTTGTGGCAGGGTCTGGCCTGTGTGTGACAGCAGTCCCCAGCTCCTGGCCAGGGTTTGCCTAGCTGTGTGCCATTCACATTAGATGCTCAGCCCTGCTTGGAGAAAGAGGGTATTAAACAGAGAAGAAAGCTTTCACTGCATTGTTGGGGGATGTATCTGAGCAAAGCAGGAGCAGTAAAGATGTTGACTGTACAAAGCTGCATCGAGGTCTACAGCCTCATTGTGTTTGAGCCATAGATTGAACTGATGTCTTCATAGTTTCTGGTGCTGTGGATGCCCATGCCAGGTGGACCTCGGGAGGAGAAAATGGCCCTGAAACTCTGCAGTTTTTCTTTAAAATAATTAACACCGAATAAAAATGATTCCTGGGGACATACCTCTCCCACACATGCCTAAAGAACTTGAGTATTGCCCAAGAAGAAAATAAAAATACAAGTCACACTTTTCATCTCTTGCCTAATTTTAAAATTTGGGATTTATAGAATGTCTCAGGAAAACCCTATCCTAGGGCTAACAGTGATTAAATATACATTTTGAACTATTTGATAATATAAATTATTACCTATTTTGTAAGGGGAGGTGGGGATCTCCTAGGAAAAATTGATATGTCTGGACAACTGTTTTGGCACAAGAACTTTTGTGTTCAAAAAACAAGAAGATGTGACGCTTCAGGACATGGTCTAGTGGGGAGATATTGGGATGAAGCTTGATCTTGATGATCCTAGAGGTCTTTTCCAACCTAAATGATTCTATAAGTCTATAGCAGCCATATAACTCTCCATGTCAGCCTTGTCTTTCCCAGCATGGTGCAGGGCTGTCTTCTCTGCCAGGTGAAGGTTATTGTGAGCCTTTACCTCTACAACATCCCAAAGCTGGTCATTTTTTCACGGATGCAGTTGTAAAAAGGATTTATATACATATTATTTTTAAATGTTAAACACATAAACGATGCCAATTTTTTGAAGAAAATAATTTATTCCTTAAAACTAAACCATGCAGGTCTGATTCTACTTCCACTCATAAAAATACCTTGACACCGTGGTCAAATACATAATTTCAGTTCTGCAACTTCTCCTTTTGTGCACCTGTCCACAGAAAAAAATCAAAATGGAATGTGTTATACTAGAGAGAGGCAAAATTTTAGCCACGTGTATGATCTTGACCTAGAGCAATGTGCTGTATGAATCTCAGCAGAAAATCGTGGTATATTGTGTGATACACATTCTTTCTGCAGATAAATCTATTTTTATAGTGGCTCCCGAGTTGCCATTTCAGTGTCAGACATTGTGAAAGGTATGTGGAAATTGTTCCACTGTGTGTTAATAGTGATAGGCTGATGCTAATAAACAGTGATGAGAAATGGTGATGTTTAAAAATGGCTTTATGGCCCCCAAAAGTTTGAGAAATGTTACTTTAATTAATATGGTGCTTTGCTTCTCAAGCAGAACAGCTTTATTTGAATTTTGCTTATATAATCATTAGTAAAGTTCTCACTCATTGCCTGCATTTTGATGAATAAGGATATACAGGCTCGGATGATAAATTTCTTAGGCAACTTGCAGGAAAAAAATAGCAGAAATGTTCCTGTTTGCATACACATCTTAATGCCCTCAAAGGAAAGAAAAGTAATAGATGAATTACACCTTCAGATCAAGTCTCCGCCTTGTTGTTAAAAGTCTCATGTAAGATGGAAAAAGCCCAAAGAGCTGTGGCCTCTCCCCCTTGCTTTCAGCCCAGAGACTGGGAACATCCTCTAGCCAGGGTGGGACAGGCCCTCCTCCTCCTCTTCCTCTTCCCATAGCACTCTAGGACCCACAGCACAGGAGGGACTGTGGCGATCTCCGAGGGGTGCTCGAGGGGTTGCTGCTGCCGAGGACAGGTCTGGAGCCTCCCCGTCGAGGAGAGGAGGCAGATCTACCTGACCCACAGCAAACCCGGGCTGCTCCTGCTTCCTTCCAGCTGCCGTTTTCTGTTTCTAGTCTGAGATATATTTTTTTCCCTACTTAATTTGCGACAGTCGCTGGAATATCTCGTTTTCCTTGTACAAAATGTCTTTTCCTGTTATCGCGACAGGGAAGATGTTTCTAGCAGCAGACGTGCAGCAGCTGAAACGAAAGCCGGCTGGGACCGGAACGGCGGAGCCCGGGCTGCCCGACTGCTCGCCCAGCCCGTCACCCCGTTTCTTTCCGGGCGAACCCGGCTCTCCTACACGCTTGGCCGGACCGAAAAATACTTGGGAAAAGGCACAGGCGTCCTGCAACGCCTCGGCAGGCAGCCGGTCCCCAACTTCTGCTGGAGTGTAAAGCCAGGTCTGCAGAGAAAAACCGTGCAGAGGACCATGTCGAGTCGGGAGCTGGTGCTGCAGGGAGGTTTCTTCTCTCCGAGGCAGAGTCTGAGCTTAGGGGAGAGATGGAAGAGAGGCAGGAGATTTTTCCCAAAGGAAAATGTCCCTGTGAGCAGTGCAACCCTCTCAGGCACGTCCCGCTCTTGGCTCGCAGCCCCATCTACCCCTGCTTGCTACCCAGAGATCAGCCACGGATTTTCTGTCGCATCTCTGTGTGTGCAGCCACTCCCCGGGGCGGGGAGCGCAGCCCTGCGCGCCGCAGAGCCCCCGCCTCTGAGCCCCGACGGCCGCGGAGCCTCCGCTGCTGGAGCCTGGAATAGGGTCTGGCTACATGGGCCGGTCATCAGGATCTGGTCATCGGGGGACACAAATCCTGCCCGCAGGACATTCGGGCTTTTTTTTTTAAGAAAAGCGTTTTTTTCCCAAAGGCAAAAGAAAACGAAACAAATCAGGTTCCAGTTTCCAAAGACTTGAGTAACAGTCTTGGGGGAGTCCTCGGTACAGCCGATGCCCCAGAGCTTCTGGAAGGGACGGGAACGGCGGGGTATCAGCCCCGGGAAGGTCTGGGATGCTCGGTTCCTCATCCGCGCTTGTACAGTGCCGAGCACGGCGGGACACGCGCCCCGGCCAGGCAGCCGTCCTCGGTAAGGCAGCGTTCGCTCGCTTCTCCTCCGTTTTCCAGGCTGCTCCGTACACCTGGGGTTGCACACACCGTCGGTGGCCACCCGAGACCCTCCTTCCCCGAGGGAAGCTGCCCCGTAGGGTCCGCTGCGGCGCGGTGTGTCCGGGGAGAGCGGGCCCCAGCTCTCCGCCATCCCGGCCGTTCGCTGCGGCCTCCTCCTGCTTTCCGGCCCGCAGCGAGCCTCTCCTTGCTACAGCTGAACGTCTTTCATTTAATTTTCTCAGGACGGGAGTTTCGGAGTGGAGACACTGAGTTTCCCTGGGGGAAGGCGGGCGAGGGTCAGCCACGGCAGGGTACGGCGGTGGGAAGCCGGTGCCAGCCTCTCGGCTGCCTCCCCGATCCCGTCCTCTTCTTCGGCCCGGAGCGTGAGGCTTCCCGCGGCTCACCGGGACTCCTGTTGCCTTCTGGAGGCGAGGCTGGAGGCGAGCAGGTCCCTGGAGGCCCCCGAGGGCAAATTCCCGGGTGGGCACGGCTGGACATCCTCCTTGCCCGGGAGCTCCCCCGAGGACACCACACAGTCTTGCTCGGGGTCATTGCTGTTGCCCGCCCCTCGCTTTTTGTCCTCTTCCTTCTTCCACTTCATCCGCCGATTCTGGAACCAGATCTTGATGTGCCTCTCGGTCAAGTTCAACATGACAGCCAGCTCCACCCGCCGCGGCCTGGAGATGTACTTGTTGAAGAGAAACTCCTTCTCCAGTTCCAGTAATTGTGCCCGGGTGTAAGCCGTCCTCGTCCGCTTGTTCTCCTCCGGCTCCACCATGTAGGACCCGCCTGGAGAGAAAGAAAAGTCAGCCACGACCCGCTCAACCACCCCCTCGGGCAGCTGGGGGCCACGGCCCCACACTCCTGCGCGGCGCGGAGTGTACGCGGGGTGAAGCAATAAGGCTGAGGAGGCGGCCTCAGGGAGCTCCTCGGCCAGGCACAGAGAGAAGTTGCGGGTGGTCCCTGTCAGGACTACTGCTATTTTATTTTAGAATAATTTAATATTTTTAAATATATAATAAATTGTTCGAAGTCTTCAGGAAAGCGCCATTTCTCAAGCCGGGGGCACACTCAAGCGTGGCTTGTGTGTCGCCGAAAACTCTGGATCCAGGGCCTGGCAATTGCTCAGATTTGCATTAAAACAAACAAACAAACAAACAAACAAAAAATCCCCCCACAAAACTCAAACTTAACAGCAACAAAAAACAAAGAAAGCAATAATAATAATAGAATTGGCTTTTGTGTATGTCACACAGCAGATAAACAAAACATAATTGAAATAAATAATTAAAATATCTCACCTCTCCGGCAAACGAGCCGGGAGGAGACACCAGTCTGCTGGCGGAGGCCCACGGGCGGTCGGTGGCGGGTTCCCGGGGCGGCGGGAGCGCGCTGCTGCCACCGGGCAGGGCGGGCGGCTCTCCCCGACGGGGCCTCACCGCGGGCACCCAGCGGCACAGGCCGCAGAAAGGCGGGGGGAAATCTCACGAAAGAGGAGTTTTTCTCGTGATATCGCCACTGAGCAGCCCTGGCCCCGCGGAGGCCACGGCTCTTTGCTGGCCACCGGGACCCCTGAGGGAGGAAACGGCGGTGGGTGCCGGGGCGGCTGCCGGGCTGCTGCGGCTGAACGGGAACGCAGCCCCTTCATTTCACCGAGTCTGTGAATCCTTGGATTTCTCGATCCCAGAAACAGCGATATCAGCGGAATTGCCATTCCCAGCTCGGCCGCCGCCGTCCTGCCTGGGGACCGGGCGCAGGGCAGGGGTTGCGCACCGAGACTCACCGTTTCTATTGCCAGCGCCGGGAGCCCAACTGGGCGCGCTTTTGGTGGCGATATCATGTGTAGGGAACAGTGGTTTAAACAGCAGGATTGAAACAGTCTCTTCAAGAGAACTATTCTCATTTTACATACATAATGTCTATAAATATAGACTAATGTATATGAACTTATGTATATATAAATATATATATTAAAATACAGGTAGATACATAAAATATTATAAACATAAACCTATGCGTATACACGAAAATATACACTAAAATAAATGTGTATGTATAAAAATGTATGTAAATATAAACCTATATATATACATATGCGTGTGCACTGATCTAAAAAAAAAATAAATCTGTTGTGGCAAAGAAAACTAGTGCTACTGGGAAGGCAGAACAGGCGGGCCAGTCGGGGGACCGCGGCTGGCCGGGCCCGGGTGCGCTGCGGGCTGCGCTCACCGCCAGGCACGGCCGGTGGCACCGGGCCGGGCTCGGCCGCGGCCCCTCTGGGCGCCTTTCCGCGACGATAACAACGCAGAGCCCCTCAGAATCCATGGACGCCTAAATTCCAACGGCGTCCATAAAAAAATAAATCCTTCGGCCATTCAGTTTGCAATATATACCGTTCAAAGTACACGGGGTTCTGGCTAAGAGTGTGTAGGCGCCCGGCACAGCTCTGCCCTGTTCGCTGCCCCGCACCCGTGGTAGGAACAGCCCAGTCGTGCGTGGGCTTGCACCGCAGGCACCGTGTCCACCTGCAGCACAGCCCTCACCTGGACCTCTCAGGACAGTTGAGAAGAACAGGGAAGAGTTGTCGGCTTTTACACGAAAAGTTTCTTTTTGCTGTTTGTTTTGTTATTCCTCCGGTACAGAAGAGAGGGAAAAAAGGAGGAGTTCGGGTTTTTGGTTTGTTAGTTTTTTTTGGGGGGGGGTTGTTTGTTTTGTTTTGTTTTTTTTAATTATTATTAATATTCCCAAAATTCATTCAAGCCAAGGAAAA